>JAZHYW010054565.1:0-152023 GCA_037355805.1 Ixodes ricinus
TCTAGCTTAAGTGATATTCTTGTGCATTGCGAATGTCCCCGTAAGCTACGGCATTGAGAGAACGTTCTTTCAATTCAGAAATGTAAAATAAAAAGAACAATAGAAAGAACTAGGATGGATGTAGAGATGCGCACACAGAAGTTTATGTAAGGAACAAGGATTAAAAAAAAACAAAAAACGAAATGCCCAAGTGAGCTTTTATACCACCTTCCAATGCCATCTTGTGTACTTCAATGACTTGATTGTGAAAACAAAAAGAACATTTCATGTATTGAAACATATCAATGCTCATTATTGTTAATTATGCCTATATCTTTGTAAATATAGCCTGAAGATCTCGAAGTTCAGAATAATTTATTGAAAAACTCGATTTCTCCCCGATTACCAGCTTAGTACAAAGCGTCCGACTTTTTGCCCCCCGATTTCAAAAGATAATAAAAAGTTCTGAGGATAAGTTACAGTGACGGTATTTCTTGACATCATCAAAACCTTCGACAGTGGCAGTCATGCTCGTGTTTATTAGACTTCTACTGAGTGTGAAAAATCTCGCATGCGCTGAGCCACAACCTTTCTGAAGAGACGTGTGACCAAAAATGCCGACAAGCGCACAAGAAATGTCGGCATTGTTCAGGACATTCCACTGTGACGAATGTTATTCTAAGATGTTATGGCGCGATTACCACATCTTCTTCCATAGGGACACCGGTCCCATCAAGTGGTAAGCTCTCAATACCACTGCGGAAAAACGGCTTAGACTTTCCTCTCCACAACGAAGTCAGCGGTGTTTCCTTTTACTTTAAAAATGGTGAAGGACTTTCGATTACCTGAAAGGGAACACAGCCTCTCACTAGCTATAACTAACAAAGTTTTGAGAATACGCTTTGGCTGAACCGCTACCTATAACCAGTATGACCTTATGCTGAAAAAAATGTGATCATAAGTTTTCACATTGACGTTGTGCAGGGGCACAACTTAGTACGTTTTGACATAATATGTATTGAAACTACATAAAGCACTGGTGTGTCAGACATTTGCATTCTATTCCCGAGTATGCTGTTGGAGCTTCGTGCAACTTCTGCTCATCTGCAATATGTCGGGACATGATAGCAAACAATTTCAACACTCTACTTTAGAAACATTTGTCTAATTAAGGGGTACAACAAATCAGACCTCCGTATTTTTTAATAATTTTGTGTATTGAACTTGGGTACAATTACATGCCTTATTTTTAGAGCAATATAATGACCATCACTATTATAGTGACTTAAATATACCAATATTGGACCCCACGGGGATGTTAGCCACGCCTACGGTGAATACCATTATTGATCAAACGGAGATGCAAAAGTTCTTTCGTCATCGAAGTAATGGCACTTTTGACACTATTTTGCATGTAAAACAAGGTTTGCCAGTAAAGAAATATAAATCGATAACTCAATCATCGAACAGGGGTCAGTTTCTGCGTTTCTCTTACCGACCACAAGCACAAATCAGCCTTACCACCTATGTCATCGATCATAAACAGCAAAATAACTGCACTTACGCATATTATCTGCCTTATAATGCTTGCGAGAAAAAAGAGCACCTAATATATTGGGTATATACAAAGAATTAATCAGATCTGGTATCCATTTAGTCATTCAGTTCTTAGGGCAAAAACACTAGATATGCATAGGATATCCTGATAAACGTGGAGAAGTAATTAAAATGCGGACAGAACATTAATTTTACGATTGGTATCGGGTGGCAGGGATGTCTGATTTACTAGAAAGATGAACCGTTTTGCAGCAACCATCCGCCAAAACAACAAGTAAAGTAATTAATCTCAATATACGTGGTCGAATTATCAACCTTAAAACCCATATGGTTAAAAAAAGCACAAAGAACTTGACTTCCGCATCCCTATACTTGTTCGTTGATCCGTGGAGACACTACTCCGAAGACTTCGTGTTAAAGTTGCGTATACTGCCATCTTTATTTCCCGTATTAATCGTAAATTCACCAAAAAGAGTATGTATCTGGTACATCTAATACATATATTTTCCATTTGTTAACGGCAAATGTTTCGGTTATAAAAACAACCGCCGGTTGTGGGAATTAAGTTTGTGGTATTTCATAGCAAAACGTTGAGCCTGAAAAGATTTCTAGCGCCCTGGTTACACTCTCCCTTCAAAAGAGGGCATCGGTGCAGAGACGTTCTCGTAAAAAAAAAAAATGGTCAAACAGTATTCAGTGCCATTTATCTCCCAACAACATAACTGGAACCATTACACGTGGCTATCAATATTTGTAAATGTGTACATTCGTAAAGTGTATAAATTATTGCTTTCCCATCTATCTACAAAGTGTCATACTTGTTTATCTACTAGTACCTCCTCGTGCTTCTAATTTCTGCTTAAAAAATGGACTTTTGGATATTCTGCCGTAGGAAGTGCACAATAAAGAAATGTAACACGTGTCTGGTCTGTCAGATTGGACTGTAGCATCTATGTGAAGTTTATCCACCTCAGCGTAGAAACGTGCCAGGTTTATATTTTGAATAATCCTGTAAGGAATGTTCACCATATCAACCTAGTACATCTTTTAACTTCCCCTGATTTACATTTGCACTAAGAAGTAGCCACCGCATATGTGTGGCAGCAACCAATATTTATTTTTTACGTCTTTCTTATTTTATACATAAAAATAAACGCAATCAAATAAAAACTAAAAGAGGATAGTAAAGTCGTGTGTCATGAAAACCATTTCCCTATCCCTCCGCTGTCCGCTTTCCTTCCTGCGACTCCGGATCTCGGCGGAAGATACCGTTCTACTTAATTTCGACGGGATTTTAAGCTGCGACTCAGGGATGTCCTCTCGTTTCGGAGGCGAGAAGGCTCCAGTGAAAGTTGTCCGGGAGTCCGTACCTCTCTCCCTCCACCCCCCGTCGTCTCGCCACAGTCGCTGCTCGCTCGCTTCAGTTTCTTCGTCCTCGTCTTCGCGGTCCTGTAGTAAAACGTGGTTGTTTGTTGTTGTTATTCGCAGGGGGGTGTTCTTTTAGTATGGGCGCCGGGTTCTCCCGTCGGTAGCGGTATTGCGCAATATAGGGCAGCCGTCTCTGATAGGCCGGCGGTGACCGGCTGGTGGCCGGCGGAGTCGCTATAAAAGCGGAGATGAACGGAGCCACAAGGCATCCACATCCCGCAGCATCTGTTCGCTGGTTACAGTCTAGCTGTCTCTTGGGAACAACCAAACCACGCGAACGTTTAACATGTACAAGGTAGGTTGGAACATTCCTCGCCCATTTCGCCGACGCCTCCGCGCTGCACCTTCTCGGTCCTCCTAGTGAAGAAGACTTCAGAGTTTTTTTTCCAATTCCCCTACCCGGATTACGAATCTACGTCCACCCAGCACCTCCTCAACGCGGAGCGAAAGTTCGTCTGCTTCTTTTGCAGCGGGGTTGTGGTAACGTCATAACACCGAGGTCTGATTGGCTTTGTTTGAAGGATAGCGGGTAGACCTGAAGGCATGCGAGCATTGAGGTCTACCCCCTATCCTTCCAATCAGAGCCAGTCAGAGCTCGGCGTTCTGACGTTACCACAACCCCTGCAGAAGAAGCAGACGATACTTGCGGTCCGCATAGCAAGACTAGTGTTGAACTTGCCACGCCTCTAGCGGAGGAAAGAGCGGGGCGCGGGTTCGACGCGAGTGTCTCCCTCAGCATTTGATTAGGACTCGGGTTCAATTAGTAGGAACGCGAGTGCTCACTAATTGAACCAAAGTCCTAATGGACGCGAGTTCTTACTAATTGAACCCGAGTCCTAAACAAACGGAGCACTCCTGCCCCGTTTGTGCCCAGCGCTCTTCTTCAGTAGGCGACGTAAAAAATCCAGCTCAAGAACCCCTGTTAGTTAGGCATAGGTGGTGTAAAAATACCTCGCGTCGATTTCATGCTTATAATGTCTCGAAAGTATGAAGGAAATTAGCTGTTCGTCGCCTTGTTTTCGCTATAAATATTATTACATATCGTCTGCTTTTTTTTTTGTCGCTTTTCTAGATTATTCGTGTTTAAAAATAGACCAATCTCCGACTTTATGCTTAGGAATTAACGAAGAACGTTTTGAGGCAATCACCGGAGTCGCTCGCTTGTTGGAGATAAGACCGCGAGCTTTAGACACCTAACTGTTCTGAAACCTGTAGAACACCCGTGAAAAAGAGAAAAAACGAAGAAGTGGTTAAAGTTGTTACGAATTTTGTAAACGAAGAAGAGGAGGAGGAGGAAAAGAATGAGGAGAAAAAAGAGGATGCGTGTTGTAAAAGAAAGGGGTGTCTTCCGACTACCCAAACTCGCAATCGAAAAAAAAATATATACATACGAAGTTAAAGTTTCAGGGCGCTTTTCGTCTTTCGGGGCTTGCAAATTATGCTTACCAAGCACCAGTGTCGAACAAGGTGCTCGGCAGTAGTATTTAAGATAAACAAAGAAGTAGTATTCAGTATCCTATTTTAAACACTCCTGCCAAGCCTAAATACCTGCCTAATATAGTTATTAGATGATTATGATTGAATCTGATTCCACGAGCTTACATGCAGTTGATTTAGGCATGTTCCCTTGAGGGGTCTGACGCTGCATTTAATTTGAGTCAAAATAAAAAAAAGAACGAAAATATCGAGTACAAGGTCCTAAGAAATGTAACTAAAGTAGGGTACAATATACAGTCATTCAAAAGCATCTTCGAAATATTAAAATAAAAAAATAAATACTAAGTACATCCTACCGAGTAGAGCACCCGGGATAAGTATACAATACTGTTTCATATTCACATTTTTTAAACTCTGCACATGCATGTTACAGCAATGATTCTCCAGCACTAACCTTCACTTGAGAGGCATATTTAAAATGATTACTTCATTTCATTTATTAGGAAGAAAATTTAAACCTCGTTCGGGTTCCCCTTTTTTCAATGTTTCAGGTTGCACTTCTCCTGGCTTGCGTCTGCGTTGTTGTGAGTATTCTTTACTTTTATTTAAGCCAACACAGCACTTTCGCGTGCAAGTGTTTGCTTGTCGCGTCGTCCGAAGACGACGGAGTAACCGAGATGTATTCACTGAATGTTCTTAAAAGTACATAAAAAGGTAGCACAAGCAACAGGATCTGCAGAATGAGTCAATTATAGCACTCATTCTAAACCCCAATGTTAAGGTAAAAATAAAAATGCAATATAACAGAGAATTCAAGCTTCTTTTGAATATTTCTAATTCATAAACAAAATTGTGAAACATACTCAGAATGTTTATCCATTATTTGATAAAGATGTCTTCTTGGTTGGCAACCTACAATCTTATAGATTTTAGCCCTGTCGAATAGATATTTCTCTAAACAACACTCGACAACATACCACCGGAGCGCTAGCACTTGAATAATTTTCGTAGCCCCCAAATATAATGACATCGACCTCGTGGCCCTTGCTGTGAAGTATCGCAAATATCTACAATGAAGCTTTACCATTTTGTGTGAAATAGGTATCTGCTGCTTGATGACAACACTTCAGGACACAGGGCAAACAGAACATCGCCGCTTGTTCTTATTCTACCGAGAGAAGATTTTGAAGAGCCTTGAAAGACAATTTTAAAGAAAAAATGAGCGCTTCTCACTTCCTGAATTCGATGGTGCCCCTTAAAAAAAACAAAAAACAGTCCGTCGATTTTTTGTGTTAACTGTTTTGCGTTGTACCTCATATAAGGGCATTCACAGGCTGCTAATATTTTTTTAGATAAATCATATGAATTTTTTTTGGTCTTAAACGGGAGATTTTTTTTTTCAAAATAATGGCGACTTACAGTTTACCGTAGATTACCCAGGGTCAAGGCACATCAAAAATAGATAGATGTGTGTGTTTCATTGATTAATTCAGAATAATTTACTTGGGGATAACTTTGCATTGCACCACAATAAAATGTCATCCGCTCGCGCACCTTGAGTGCTCACCAAAGCCATGCACGCGCATTCTTCACTTCGTCCGAGTAGTACTACGGAAAGTTATCACCGAATGTAGGTTATCGAGCACTGACGGTCTGAACGAAATTCCGCAAGCCGTTGCATTGACCGTAACACATATGACTGTATCCTATGCGCTGTAATGAATGAAGTTGCGTTTTTTCTTTCTTTAGAAACATAAAAGTTAAATAGACGGTACATCGTGAGGTTCATTTCCCAAAAGGCCACACCACACCGTAGAAGGGGCCGCTAAATTCCTCATAGTTCCCGCTAGATGAACCACAAAGCAAGTAAAGACAGAAAGATGTTCCCTCACTCCTTGCCGTTCACTGATTCTAGGCCGCCCAGCGGTTCGGCGTGGCTCGCCAAGATGAATTCTACGGCCCTCCGATCCCGTACGCCTTCAATTACCTCTCCCAACTCGTGGACGGCAGCCACTCCCACGAGGAGAACGGAGACGGCAACGGACGCGTCACCGGCCGATACACCCTGACCGACGCCGACGGCCGCACCCAGGACCGTCACGTACACCGCCGACGAGAACGGCTTCCGTGCCGAAGTCGTCACCAACGAGCTGGGCACCGAGTCCAAGAACCCCGCCGACGTCGTCTTCCGGTCCAGCGCTCCGACAGGGCCCGAGGCCGCCTATGCCAACGAGGGCAACCGACTCCGTGCTGGACCAGTGGTCGGAGGTTTCAGGGGCTAGACGAACCGCTAAAACCTACGACATTGCCGCGTTTCCAACCGTGACGATGTCCGTGTGAGGTCGTATACACGCTTCAATAGGGGGCCTTCGCTGGACGCCACATTTGAGTGCACTATCCATTGGGCATGAACAGAACGAGCTCACAGTTACAGGTTCCCAAGACCGGGAATCTTGATGGTGTGAAGTGCACATTGCAAAAGCACTTTGGAAGCTCGCCATCAGCGCACGCTTAGCAGTTATGCGCTGAGCAATGGTCGCCAGTGACAAAGAAAGCAGAGCCAACCCCGTATACGATTGCCTCTCATTGAAGGCGTCACGCATCGTCTGCTGCCGCGTGAACGAGGGCACTGTGCAAAATTTCCTTTATTTCTATTCAATCCACCATCCCTCACCCTCCTGCAGTTTCCATGTCTGTAACTCACCCCCACCTTTAGCTCGTCCTTTGCAGTGGAAGTCAACCCATGGATGTGCTTTTGTCTACGTCAGTGATGTTCGTTTTCACTTTGTGTCTGCCTGTTGGTGCTGTTTGTGTGTGGAATAGTTATTTTAATTGCTTCAACGTCATCGCGAAAACAGACCGAAGCTGCTATTTCAACTTAGCGGAGCTGAGTAAAAAACAAAAGCAAATAATTATACGTGTCCGTGTTCGTCCTTGTTGCGACGTTGTGTTGTTTTGTCGTCCGGTGTACCTTGTTGGGTATCGCAGGTTGTCTCTGCAATCTCAATTTATTTCACATGCCAAGACGCACCTAACGGTCGCCTGCATGTGTTGGCAGCTGGAGTGTTCTATTCACGTTTTCCTGTACAACGTCATTGCTTCCTTTGTGTGCCTTCCCCTGTCCCAGAATGTTTCTTCTGTGGTTTTTCTTTTAATTTTATTTCATTCTAGTGGGGTACAAGTCTCTGTGCACACGCGAGCACAATAAAACATGTTTTTATTTTATTTCCTGGTTTTGCTCGTTTTACTCTGGTAACACATAAACTAGCACTTACAAGGATATCTGAAAGCGACAGTCGATGAACAAGGGTTACACGAAAACACGTATTCGGCATCTTCATTTCAAACTTGGTTTGATTTTAAGCACCAATATTTTTAACATGTTATAATGCCAGAAGGCAAACATCAAGCAAAAACTCCAGCTAACGAAATACTTGATGTTCACATGAGTTTGCTTAGACATTTTAAATCTAATATTCAAATCTTTATATTTTATCTAAGTAAAATATGCGCATACCTCAAGAGGAGTTACAACTTGGGACGTCGGATTTTTTACTCTTTTATGCCATTGGAGCTAATCGAGTGCTGTGCTCAATCGACTTTAACCTCCACACGCTTACCTACATCATACCGCGATATGTAGTAAATTTACGTAGATAAGGGTACAGCAGCGGCACGCGAGCAATATGAAAAAAGATATACAAGCACAGTTCTGGACCAGTTAAAAATCCCCTTACTCAATATCACCTAATCGTATTTTCAAGACGCGATTTTAAAAATCAAGGGGGGGGGGAGGGGGTCAAGTTCCACTTTCGATCAAACACCTCCGTGTGGCCGTTTGCAGAACAGTTGATACAATACTCCAAATAATTGCGTATGACTTTAGATCCATAATTGGAGATTTGCACCAATGTTTGACCCATTGACAGCTTCCGGTTCTTGTCATCACTGAAAAATGTGCAGGAAGATAACTTCTGGTTTTTCCAGCTGCGCAAGTTATCAAATGTCACGCCGATCTGGAGACAGCCGTGCGATGTTGTGTTTGGGCAAGGTGCTCACCTCAAGACTTTTGTCGGCATCGACTGGTGACAACGGAGTATGTCGTTTGAAAATGGAAGTCAAGATACGTGCTGCTTTTGCAAATCTTTACACCGATCAGTTTAAACCTTTAACACATCTGAAATTTCATTGCTAGTACACAAACTGAAAGAGAGCCAATTTTCGGAAATAATCGCTAACATTTAAAGAAATACTATTGTGATACTGTGGATGTATGTTCAAACACTGTATTAAATTTTTTAAACATTTGTACGGGGACCAACACATTTTCGTTGTTCAGTGTTCTCCTCTGGTGTATTCTCTAGGATTGATTGTAGAAAGGACATCTAAACAAGATGAAATAAGAATTTCTCTACTGTTGACTATCACCCTAACTTTCCAGGAATATTTAAGGGATAGCATATATATATATATATACATTATATTAACAATAAAAATATATTTTTAAGTAGCAGTTTTGTTATTACCATTCTTTTAAACATACAAAGATCAACACGAGCTATACTGATTCCACGGAGACATAGCGGAGTTCTTCAAAACACAAATGCAATAGAATAGGTGGCATAGCTTTAAAGGTCAAAGCGCGCATGCACATATGCACCAGAATTTAAAAATTCTGCACATAATGTTGGCGACAGTAATGCGACAAATTGATAACCATTTTTTCTCATTCCAAGGGTATGGAATGCATTTAGCGCATTATGGACCCTAGTATATATACGCTCTATTTCATTCGTTCAGAGAATCGGAAGTAATGCGTATTATTATAGACATTATTCTTGGTGATGAATTTTGTGAACTGCTAACACGAGCTTGAAAGGTGGCAGTCAGCTAAGAACTTCTTGCATTGGCAACAGTCGATTAAAAAAATAAATAAATAAAAAACATCGCTTTCACTCATTCTTGCATTGCCTTTCGCAGTAGGTAACGCAGTGAGCCATATGTTTTAGGCAGGACATGCGCCGTCGAACAGGGAATGCACGATGTGGGAATTGCATATGGTATTAAATATTTTAAGCCAGAAATCTACACCAGGCCAAGATGGAGTCCCGTATGAAGTATTATAAAATCTCGGGTAGAAAGTAACCTTTCAACTTATTCCATTTTCCAATAAATTGTGGTAAGACGCATGCCTATCGGCATAAAGCGTCGGGAAATTTGTCTCTGTTTTAAATGTCTCAAATATATATATTGAAACTTTGTATTTACCTCCTGGCCACACCAGTTTTACGGCAAAAGCCGCTGCACCTCATATAAGCGTAAGTTAAAATGGTAGAGAGGCACAAAAACGCTATAGTTTCGTGTTTTTTTTTATGTCGATCACGTTTTTGACAGTTTCAGCCAAACAATGATGTCTTGTTAGTGATAGACCCGTGTGTTTCCCCAAAATCGTCCATAATGTGAGTCGTTCATATTAACGAGACACAATGCCTGAATTTAGCCATTCGCCCTAGAAAATGTGTTGTATATAGTGAGGTATTCCTAATAATTCAGTTCGTATTAACAAGACATGACCGTACTAATGTTTTCCAAGAACTTATATTCTGTATAAAAGGTAGTTCATACGCTGGGTTGTCGACTTTCTAAAAGATCGCCCTATTTTGTGAGAACAAGCGAATAATAACACATGTTACGTGTCCGAATTCTTCAAGATATTGCACCCTGTGCCAAATGTTTTTGAACAACGTTATGGCCCAGTCGCCACACTTACTTACATTGCACTTACAATATTCTTGTTAATTAAGATTGCGAAATATACATTTGTACACTTGCCCTATGAATGCCAAGTGCTTACAATACTGCAAAGAGGCTGGATGTGATAAAGTGTCTTCTTGGTAAACAAGTAGTTGCCCTCCCTCTAACATATTCAGGGATTCTTTCCTTCAATATGAAAGACGCCAATAACTCTTAATAGCTGAGCGGTGATACAACCCCTTAATCAAGGCATATTATTTTGGGAATATTACTATGCAGTGCACTAACATGGAACCAGCATGGTGGCATGGTGGAACAAGAACTTATTAATAACATTAACGTTCTACGTTGCAGAGCCCGAACAAGGTTCGGTGATCTTTAATCAAATTTCTTGCACTCGCGTGGACCCTCACCGGTCTGCCAGACATTGTATTATCTTATTGAGTGTGTCTTGGGGTGCCTCACGCGTCTTCTGGCCATCAACTATTCGCCGAAATGCGAGAGCCAACCGTATCAACAGATAAAATCAGCCCCAACAATAAATATATGGGCCTATTCACTATATAAAATTAAGAGTTTTAGAACAATAATCTAAACTTTCTTGTTACACTCACTGGCAAAACTCAGAAACTCTACGTATAGGTCGGCGATGCTAGCAACCCTTGCGCTGTGCGCTACGATTGATAAGACGAAGAGCAAAAGTTCTCAAATCACTCTAGTCCAGGATCATGCGACACTATTACACGTGCACAACGTAATTTGTCCTAATACAGAGGGGTTCAACGATGACTGAATCATAAAGCAGGGGTCAATTTCTACATTTCTCTTAGTGATCTTGAGCACGAATTTCTTTTAAGCCTATCTGCCCTATAATCATCGACCGCAGAAAAGCGGCATACTATCTCATCTGCCTATACACGCTACAATGAATACGAGAAAAAAAGCAAATCTATTAAATATGGTGCTTGGCCGCAATCAAGCAGCCCTGGCGCCAGTTCCCTCCACGGCGGCCACTCCGCCGCAAAACGGTCTTGGACTTGCTTCTCGCATACTTGCTGGATGCCGGCCTTCACGACTATTTCTAGCCACCTCCTCTCTCCCCTTCTCCTTTCGTCCGATGGCGCTGGGGAAGGGAGTGGTCGAACCTATTAACAGAACATGTTTCTCACTCAGTTCACGCGTTCAATCGCAAGAACAACTACGGAACCTATGTTCATAAACGTTTGATTGTGCGGTCAGTATATATTTTGTCTTCATGCGTTCCTGTCCATATCGACGTCCAAAGTAATAATAACGCAGACACTCTCATTGCAAGCATACACTCGTACCTGCAGGGATTGAACCCCGGGTTCAATAACCATGGTAAAATTTATGATATATTAAACATAAAACATAAGCTATCCTACAACCTATTCTTCTAGCAATAAAGCCACTATTCCAACGATTGCGTATAAAGGCGGCCCATAGTATATCGAGCTTTCCTTTTGCATATTTATCACGCAAATCCTCCGGAACGGATGTGGTATCTTAGATAAAAATTTCTATGATCACTGTCCTAAGCATCTCGTTGTCGCTCCTCAGCCTACGAAATTACCGCATCATCTAATAAAAGAAAAAAAAAGAGTTTGGAAGCAAAGAACGTGAAATATAAGCCCTTAAGATCATCCATCCATCCATCCATCCATCCATCCATCAATCAATCAATCAATCAATCAATCAATTAATCAATCAATGGAAGCTGGGACAAAAGCCGCAGCAGGTGCAGCTTGACAAGGCCCCCGATTTAAGATGGCAGTTTGCGTTCAGCACTTATCACAACTTTCTTTTATGCTACACGTGAATATTAAGCGTTGTAAATACCTATATGAAGCGAAATTGTTAGCGCTCCTTATCTATGAAGCACGATTTTTGTTTTTCACTTAGAAATGAGAGGCTGTCCTAAAAGCTACCAGTTATAGTCGGAAGGCTCATTCAGGTATGCTAACCTGAGCGGTAAAATGTAGTGCCTGACAATATTCCTTCAGTGTAATATAAAATAATAGTACCAATGTCGTGTTTGCACTAACAGTGTCGCACAATGCACTGGTGTAATGCATATCTCCACATCTGTTCAACATCTCACTATCTATCGACATTAGCTGTAGAACATTCGTCAGTGAACCAATATACCAGCCTCCGTACGTATGTATCTTGCTGATTCAAGGGATGTAATGATTTTTAAGTGCATTCAATTGCATTACTCATTGTGTAAAAATAATATACATGTTGAGGATAGGTCAAATATTAACTTCATTCCTCGGTTGAAGCGGCCTATCTCATCTTATGGGGGCAAATTCTTCGCTTCATCAAATAAACGATAAATTGAATTGACTTTCGGAGAACCCGCAGCAACCCATCCGCATTGACAAATCTAATGTCTGCTCAGTTTGTTTAAACGCCGCGTACCCTCTACGCCATTATAAAATGAGTAAATAAAGCGAGCAAAGAGGGACAGTCGTGCGTCCGGAAAACCACTTTCGCTCTTCCTTTCCTCTCCATTGCCACCGCCGTCGCCGCTGCTTGCTTCAGCTTGTCCGCCTTCGTCGTGCGTTCGTGCGGAGGCAAACAAACAAACAAAACGTGGTTGTTATTGTTCTTATGGGGGTGGGTGGGGGAACAATTTTTCTCGGGTGTGCACGGGACTCAACGTTGGCGGTGGGATTGCGCAATGTAGGACAGCGGCCTCCGATTGGCCGGCGTCGCCGGCGAGGTGCTCGGCAGAGCCGCTATAAAACGGAGATGAGCGGAGGCTCAGACAACTCGCGGCATCTTTTTCACTGGTTACATTCCAGCGTCTCTTTGGAGCAACCTGCCTCCACAACCGTTCGACATGTACAAGGTGAGCTGGAGCTTTGACGACGTCGACCGGGCCGGTCCTCACGTCTCCACGCTGCACCGACTCGTCCAGTCGAACGCTCCACTCGGGAGGACAGCTTCGGAGTTCGGACCCCCACTCCACTCGGATTACGACCCTACGTTGACCTAACGCCGCTTTCTATGTTAACAGTTTTATTCGGTCGCTTACGAGATTGAGGAGGAACTAAGCCACAACGGATACCCTGCTTCGGTTTTTGTTTTGTTTTTATATTATAATTATAATTTAATTTACGTTTTCCTTTTTTTTAACGTTACATGTTTAGATTTAAAACTGCGACGCACACCTATCTTAGGTTTAGAATTTTATGAGGAACTTTGCGGGGCTGTCACCAAGATTGCGTGCTTAGGAGAAGTGCGACAGACGTTACAGTCGCTGATTACTTTTTAAATTTGGCGTGTGTTAAAAAAAGCCGCTGTTTCTGCCGTTTCTAATTCACCTAATTCAACTCACAGTTATTCCAACAAAATTAACAGTTGTGTTTACCAAAAGATTGAAATTAATTTAGATGTGCATTCTTCATGAAATAACGAAGTCTGACTACATTTTCTCAGATTTATGGGACTGCGATTCTACACTACCATGATGCGTGCACCTTCATAAACTGGCAGATTCTCTTCACTTAATACACGCAGTTCATTCCCGCCATACCCCTATGCATTTCAGCAGCCATAGAACGGTGTGACATTTAGGCAGACATCGGTGGTCCCGCTTGGCCAAAGAGTGCCTGCAGGGCTTTACTAAACACATTCACATACACACAAAAGTATACAGTAGTCTATCGCTTGCAAGGGCGGCGCCCAGACAGTGTTAGTTATAGTTTTGCAAATAAACCCAAGTGGTGTGCATTATTTAAACAAAATAATTGTGAAATAATTGAACAACTAGTCGCAGTAAAATGAACACGTCTCACCTATCGCCTAATGTTTTTGCTCTCCATCGCGTTCTTTCTCAAGAGACGCCCGTTGTCAGCGCTTAATATTGGGGCGCTTTCCTCCTGCCTTTATCCCACTGAGATATTGCCAATATCCGCAAAGTCTTTGATTTTATCCTATATCTCTATTTTCCTCCCGTGTTCAGCTAGGCATGTGTGGCATTTTCAGATAGTTTATATGTAGTTTTATATTGAAGGGTACCTTGGCCGCTTCTAACCACGTTTTAATTTTGTATTGACATATTTCAGATCGCACTTCTCCTGGCTTGCATCTCCGTTGCCGTAAGTACTCTTCGCTCATTTTCTCCGGCCGACGCAACACTGTCATTTGCAGGTGCAGAGTGCTTATGCTAGCATATAGAACACGCTGCGATGCCAATTTTTGTTTCGTTTTGTTTTGATTTTTCAGCAAAGTGTCTAGGCATACGCACGAGTGTGAGATAGTTTTATAGTGTTTTTTACGAAACTCGTCAAAATGCTAAAATAATCATGCGACCATAACCTTCTCAAGCCATGTGTTGTACACATTCTGAGATGTTACCATCCCAACGGAGATATTCTTTCTGAGACGTTCTGCGCGGCCAGAATTTTAAATATTAACGCTATTAACAAGATTTGTGGAATGGTAATAACAACGAAAATTAGGTAAACAAAATACTGCAATCATTTTCAACTGCAGATCTGTATATTACGTTCAACTTTGGTGACACCGCACGCACAGCATTAACTTTTACTAGCAGATTACCATCGCTTACAATTCATTCGTTCCCACACGAGCAGAGACATGGCGGGGCGAGATGAACTGCTGCAATTGGTTAAGAATATCTAGCCGCGAAAATCTGAATGAAGCGCCACGAACAGCTATAGTTACTGAAAGACATATCCAGGAGTGATTTTCGTACTGGAATAGGTCGGATGTCAGGGAGGCAATCTGCCACAGAAAGCATGTCATATCAGACAGGCCGAGGATGAATGGCCTCGTACTTATCCATGAACGCGCCCTGAAACACCACTCGTGGTTTAATTCTCGTAGGCCGCTCAGCGGGGTTTCCAAGAGAACTATGGCCCTCCGATTCCGTACGCCTTCAACTACCTCTCCCAACTCGCCGACGGTAGTCACACCCACGAGCAGAGCGGAGACGGCAGTGGTCGCGTCACAGGCAAGTACACCCTGAGCGACGCCGACGGCCGCACCAGGACTGTCACGTACTACGCCGACGACACCGGCTTCCACGCCGATGTGGTCACCAACGAGCAGGGCACCGAGTCCAAGAACCCCGCTGACGTCACCATCAAGTCCAGTGCTCTACCAGGACCCGAGGCTGCCATCGCCAACGAGCCCAACCGAATCCGTGGCGGACCAGCGGCACAAGGCTTCAGGGGCTAGACGAACTGCTAGACTCTACCATGCCTTCCCGCTTGCAGCCAAGGCGTCTGTCTGAGGTCGTATACACGTGGATATACGATTGCCTCGCATCAAACATGCCTTGCGTCGACTGCAACATCGTGGACGAGGGCGCTGTGTAAAGTTTTTCTTAGTCTTCCTTGCTCCACTATTTCCCTTCCACATCCTCCATTCTTGTATTCTGTCCCCGTCCCTCGTTCGCACCCTGCGGAGAAAACCTACACGTTGTGTTTTGGTCTTCGTTAGTGATGTTCGTCATTTTATGTCTTTCTGTTGACGTTGTTGTTCGTTTGTGTGATTGATTTAGATTTAAACTTCAGCGCTCAAACTGTTGCTTCGACCAAAGCTGCTGCTTCGACCCCTGTCCCCCTTTTCCTTTAACCTGGGCGGAGCTAAACCAACAACAAAGGGAAACAATTAATATACGTCCCTCTTCGATCTTTTTGCGAATTTATGTTGAACTGTTATGTAAGGTTCTTTGTTCGGGTATCGTTGGTTGTTTTTCCACTTCTCATTTTCTCCGAGTGTCAAGACGTACCTCTTTGTCGCGTGACTATGTTGTTAGGAGGACTATATTCTTTTAATGTCTTCTTTCACCTCTTCACTACGTCCCGTTTTTGTGTGTCTCTCACTTCCCCAAGTGTCGTTTTTTGTGGTTCTACCTTATTTTAGTTTGTTGGGCTACTTGTCTCTGTGCACGGACGAGCAAATAAAACAACTTTCTCTGGTGTTCCTTATTTTTCTCTTTTTACTCAAGGAACGAATAAGGAAGTACAACCAAAAACCTTTTATCTATTTGTCTTGTTTGCTAATTTGATCTGCGACAAAAGGCGGCAGTTAGAAAACAAACAACATTAAACACAAACGAGCGCCTTTATTTCAACTGGTTAGCTATTTTAGCGTAATTTATCGGAATCTTTTATAATTCCAAAGAAGAAAAAAAACATTGCCCAGGAACTTTTGCTACGGCCTCAATAATCACGGTAGGTTTGCAGCACTTTCAAGTTCTTTCCAGGAAGCTATACACTCTAAAAAAGCCCGTGAGTCTCCTTTCCGCACAACACTCGGAGAGCCAATCACCGCAACTTACAGAGGTAGCTCAGCGAATGACAATGCCGAAAACTATGTTTAGACCAAAGAACGCAGTCTGAGTTGTGACATTAAGCAATGCAAAACGTCACGCTTGCATTGCTTAATGTCACAACTCAGACTGCGTTTTTTGGTCTAAACATATGTTTCGGCATCGTCATTCGCTGAGCTGACTCTGTAAGTTGCGGTGATTGCCTCCGAGTGTTGTGCGGGAAAGCAGATGCATGGGCTTTTTTTTAGGGTGTACCTCCACGAAGTTTGAAACTTTCGGCATCGGCTTCCCATGCTGATTTAGAACATTTCAGGCCATCAGGCATAATCGAGTGCAGCTTTAACTTCTTCACACTGATCTGCATCACTCGCCTTTGTATGATAAGTACAAGAAAATCGGGGTACTACATTAACACACTACCGACAAAGCAAAAAAAGAAGAAGAAAAAAACACGGACGGGTATTGAGCCAGTTTACAATTGCTTTATTCTGTCCCACATATATTTCGCTTTTATCTTTTCAGTTAAGATCTACCGTAGGATCGCATTCCGCTGTCTACAAAACTTGGCAACTTTACAACCTTTTTCACAAATAAAATATTGGAAGCGACGCGTGCGGTCATATTCCACAAGAATTTGTGTGAGCTACGATTCAAGATTGGTGAATTCCCTTTATTTGTCCTACATCATAATTTTCCTAGTAATGAAATTTCTGAGACACGCAGGATATGACTTCTGTTGTTTTTCTTTTTCTTTTTTTAACTGTGTAAGTTATAGTCATGCACAGCTGAAGAACTCATGGGGAACTTATTATGTTCCCGCTTTCTGTTTACAGTTCGTACTTCAACCTTTCTTAAGTTACCAGGCGGCACGCCCATCGGGTGTCTTTTGTGCGACGTTATGTGCGCGTGCAAACCCCTCGCCTTAAGACTTTTCCCGGCATCAACTGGGGGCATGACGCTTGTAAAGTGAAAATCGGTGTAAGGTAGGTAGGCATTTGTAACCTCCACAAGTGGGTGCACACAGTCACTTAAGTCACTCGTGCTGTCGGACTGTTCATCACTAATGCACAAACTTGTAGTGTGTCTTATTATCAGTGGGAATTCAAGTGCACACAGACAAGTTTTTTGAACGTGAGCATTGAAACACTCGAGAAAAAAAAACATTTTCGTGAATGCACTACACGAGTGTGAAAACACTCTTCCGAATAAATTGTTCTTGAACATTTGTGCGAAACCTAACACGCTTAAGTTCTTTAGATCAAGGGTCTCCAAACCTCGTAATTAAGCGCCGGATTTTGTGTCTGTTGCAGTCTTGAGGGCCGGAAAAAAAAATAGTGATTATGAACGAGAAAAAACTTAAGAAATAAACCTAGATACGAATCTAAACTTAAAAAATGAAAGTTAGAGGAAGTATTACAAAAGTGGAGATTGATGAATGTATATACTTTAATTTACAATTTCATTATTAGCTAAATATGACATTGCATTACAGTTGAGGCCAAGGAGACTCCCCAGACATAAATAAGAGTGCGCGAAAATTTAGTACATTCGTGCAGTGCAAGAAACCAAGGAGAATGATAAAACTGGTGTTGACATTATGTAATAGTTCTGACAGAGGACACTACGCAGAATCTATATGATAATGTAAAGAAATTCGAACACAGTTAAACAGACGTGAAGCAGGGAACCAAGAATCCTGATGCTGGTGATGTTGACAACCTTCAATGAATAATATGTCGAAAGGACCCGCGTTATGGTGTAGTTCCCCTAGTTCATTCTCGTATCTTCGTTTGCGCATTTGAAGCGCGTCGCGGAGCTATTTCTTTAGGCACACTTTTGAGCCGGTAGCAGCGGATATTTTGGAAGTGGGCCGCGGGCCAGACTTCTTTAGAAGGAGCGCGGTCAAAAAACTTCTGCGGGCCGGATTTGGCCCGCGGGCCGGATTTGGAGTCACCTGCTTTAGACCACACACTCTGCTTTTTTCATGTATTATCTAAAATTGACTGGCGAATTGACATTAAAAAAATGATAAAGTATGATTTCGGTACTCTTTCTTACCACCCCAAATGTTCACGTTCCTCAGAAAAATTTCGGGCACATGTCAAAAATTGAGAACAATATCGACATTTGAACGTGCAAAGTGTAGGCATTTAACAGCTTTGTTGCAATCATTTGTTCAAACATCCCAAGGTGAATTTCGTGCTACATTGATTCCGCGCGGACGCGATGAAGTTGATGAAGAATACTAATCGCCGATAAATGTGTAAAGATAAGCACAAACGTTTACTCGAACAGGTGAGTAGAAGCATTATTGTAAGGCTCAGATCACCCTTAGCTCATGTATAGATTTAGAAAGTTTGCGCAATAACGCTGACCACAACTATTGCGCAATCTTCTTAAGTTTAGTCGCATACGTGAGCGAGTGGTCGGTGTGTATCAGGTTTATAAATCTAGCACGTAATTACAAAAGGAAAATACAAGAACGACGCTAGTCTTCTGAAATTAGGCTAGTGGTTCTTGACAACAGGCTATGGGGCAGCACAAAAAAATGGCTCTCACAGAGAGTTTCCTTGCAGGACGTAAAATGTCTCCTTGCTAGACTTGTGCACGTTACTTGGAAAAATGTAGTAAAAACAATTACGAATTACCGAGCCTCGAATATAATAGACTACCGTTACAAACTACTTTCGCTGAAAAGTAACAAATTACTGTACTTGTTACGTTACAAATTACTCTCACGTTACTTTTTTTCGTACATCCATAAAGAAATCGTGAGAATCAATTTTGATGCTTCCAAACATGTTTTGCAACACTACTTTCATTTCTCATATGCCCGCATTATGGCAGTCCTTGTAAAAATAAAATATTGTATTTAATAGAAAGAATGTAGGTGCACTTCGTTTACCTGTAAGCTGACAAGGCTGCGAAAGCTGCAACCACACCCGCCATCCAGCTAGCTTCCGGCGAACGCAATGATTCTTGGATTTCTGCAGACAAAGCTAGCGGTGCCCATGCTTAGTATCAGCGTCCGCCTCCGCTGGGAGATCAAGAAGACAACACCTACTCGGTGTCGTCTTCGTCATCCTTGTTTTTCGCACATTTTTATATGCCTTGCACGTTTTTCTCGTGGTTCTAGTGACCGGTCGTACGGAAAATCATGTTTTCTTTTCGTTAACTCTCCTCTTCACAAGGTTTTCTATTTTGTGGAACTTTCTATCTTTATGCTGCTTAATTGCCTGCTCATATTGCTCCAGTTTCTGTTTTATGTTCATATTTTTAAAAAAAGTAACGAGTAATTAAAGTATTCCGTTACCAATATTTGAATCAAGATAACATTACAAATTGCTAGCACAAAAGGTAAGGCAATTACAAAATTACTTGAAAAAGTAACGGATTACAAGTAATCTGTTACCTTTAACGGATTACTTCCCAAGTCTGCTTCTTGCCTTATGGATGAATTGGAATCATACCTTATGTGCGTCAGCTTTTACGTCACGTAGATATTTAGCTATATAAATAGCGCAGCCGACGCTACAAGCCAATGCGGCCAATGAAAGTTTGTCGAAAATACAACGTCACGGCATTTGTCGACTCGCGCGTCTGCTCTGGTCGGCTAAACAAGCATTCAAGCGCAATAAGTACACAATTACATCGCGTTTTTAGTGCGCGTGTCGGTGCTTCTACGTCTTTTGAGAGACTGACAGCGTAAAAAACGCCCGGTGTGGCGATTCCCGAGATTCTTATATTATCGCTAGGTAGGCGATAAGATCTAGGCATTAGAGGATAAAAAAGCTTAAGAACGCATTACGAAGCAAGGAAGCCAGAACGTACAAGAGGGTGCGCCCTGCGTTTCGGCCCTTAGCTGTGCCCTTACGTACGGAGTTAATGAGTGTGACATATAAGTGTATGTTTGAAAGTGTTTCTTATTTCGTACGGGCTTCATGATAATACAGAGTATATTTAAGGTATTTCGGTGCGAGTTCGCTAAGGATGGACGTGGTAAAACTCAGCCGAATAACTGATTCTTTGAATCGCATCAACCTATTTTGCTTTCTCGAACTTGGGCTTGGGCACGTCAGCATCGGATCATTCGGGGTCGAGGGAGACTCCACTTTTTATTCGTCAAGGCATTATGTATGAAATGGCCGGTTTAAGAATAAAGAAATCGCACTCTTCGCTTCATCAATAAACACTGTATTGCATTGACTACCCCATATTCCGAGAAATCACGATTCATACTGAAAAAAGTGTAACCTGTGTCCATTATCGATGAGAAAGTGAGAACGACAGTGCCTCTCTTTCGAGCGTTCGGCTCCCATCACGCGCTCTGTGCCTTCCACCGTGCTCTGGCTGCGCGAGAGCGCTCCAGCCGCACGAGACGCCGAAGCATTGTCGAAGGCGGGAAGCTCGCGCTGGAGGCTGGACAGATGGAGCTCCTTCCTGCCGTCCTCACTTTTTCAGTGATTATAGTTTAGTTTAGCTCTTTCACCACTGTGGATAAACGCATTAATCCCATAAAAAATATATGCACCACATAAGACAAATACAAGTTTAAATTAAAAGAAAAAAAGAAACATCAATTTATCTGCGAAAGAGTAACCGACACTGTGTGGGAAGCAGGCAATTCTTTATGCGTATTTTTGTATTTTATATCAAAGAGAGAAAGAAGACAAGCAAATGAAAGGATAAAGACGATGAGTCGTGCGTGAGGAAAATCACCGTCCCTCTTTCTCTTTAAGCAGTTGTACACTGGGCGGAAGATGCCGTCCAACCCTAACGTGTTTCTCAGCTGCGGCTAAAGGGATATATCCTCTCATCCCGGAGAAGACAAGCTGCGAAGCGAGAGTTTGTCCCGCGCCCCTCTCTTCCATGGCCACCGCCGTCGCGCCTTTGCTTACGCTTCTTCGTCGCCGTCGTCGTGCATTCGAGCAGAAAGAACAAGAAAAAAGGTAGTCGTTATTGTTCTTATGAGGGTGGGCCATTCGTCACGTACGTGCAGGGGAATCTCCGACGGCGGCTTTATTGCATAATGTAGGGCAGCGGTCGCTGATTGGTCGGTACCGCCCGCAACGTGCCCGCTGGAACCGCTATAAAACTGAGGTGAGTGGAGGCTCCCACAGATCACAGCATCATTTCACTGGTTATACCCACTGCCTCCGAGAAGCAACCTACCTCCAAGAACGTTCAACATGTACAAGGTGAGCTGGAGCTTCGACGTGGCCCCGACGCCTGCGCCTTTCGCGCTGCACCGACTCGTCCAGTCGAACGCCCGACTCTGTAGGATGGCTTCGGAGTTCGGACGCCCCTCCACTTGGATTACGACCTGGATTAACCTAACGCCGATTTTGCGCAAATTTTTTCGCTTACGAGAGTTTGAGTTGGAATTCACGGGGCCATTATGCGGCAAACGACTGACGATCTTTGCCCGGCGGCACGTTCTCTTTGCGGGCGGCGCAACAACCAATGTTCCGACGCCACGCGAAAAGCGAACGCAGCCGGGCAAAATTCGTCGCTATTTTCGCTATATATAGAATCCACCATTTAGGAAGAACCAAGCTACGACGGAGACATTACTTCGTGTGTTTTCTCGTATTGTTCTGTATTCGCACACTTTCTTTTGTTTGATACATCTTTTCTTTTTGGGAGCTTTCGCAGGTCACTCGATATTTTAAAGTGTGGCGGCGGCGATCCCGAAACGTATGTGTAGAAATTCACGATACACTTTGTGGGGCTGCCATCAAGATGGCGCTCCTTCCTTTGAGAGGAGCGGCGGACATTTTACACGCTGACTATTTCTGAGATTAATTGAGCGTAAGGATAAAAAAAGTTCAAGCCGTTTGGAATTTAGCTTACTCAAACTCGCAATATTACCAACAAAAATAACTGTTAATTGTTTAACCAGCAATTGCAAAAAAAAAAGAAGAAAAAAAAGGACAGGAAAGTTACGAATAACCGAAGGGTACATACTTCGTTTCATACCGTAGTCACAGACATCTCAAGAAGCGCAGGGGCGGCGCTTATTACCTCCGCGCATCTAACTCCGTGATTGGCTCTTCGGCATTCTCATCGACCAAATGCCGCAATCTGATTGGTTGCGGACCTATAATGTGATACTCGACTCTCGGCACGCCCTGCGTTTTTTTAAGCTCTCAGAGTTACTCTGTAGGTCCGAGAGCAGCCGGTGCTACGATGTCCGACGGAGCCAATCAACCGAAGTGCATCGTCCCGGCGGTCGTTGTCTTTGTGCGTTTGCTCCCTCCGTGATCCTACGCTTTTTCTTCCCTGCGCTAGCTAGGTTTAGCTAAAGTTCCTAGAGAAGAGCTTCCTACGAGTAGCGACATTCTTTTGAAGCGCCAACTGTGTGACGGTGCGGGTTTTAGGAAGAAAGCGAATGGCGGCTGCACAGCGGAAGTCCGAACTGAATGACGCCATTTTGTTCCAGAGGATGTGTACTTTGTCATTCGTATCGGTTCTCGTTACTTGTAAAACGAAGTAACGAGATACTTTAGCTTTAGCCGGGGAGAGCCAACAACTAGCAAAGTCAGCGAAAGCCACCACGATGCGCTTCTGACGCTTCAAGTTACTTAAAAAAAGAGTTCGTTACAAATAGAGTAACCTTAGAAAAAAGTTGCGAAGCTACCGTTACAGTTTCCCCCACGAAAAAAGTAACTCATTACATTTTATGGCGTTACATTTAAAATGTAACGGCGTTACTTTTAGTCACTTTTTTAAAATTCAGATGCGTAAAGATAACTAGTTTTTTGGTTGTTTTTTTTTGCATCACATTTAAACGTGGCTGTAGCCGGGCCGGTACACTTGAGAAACGAGATATTTGCAAGTTGGTGCAAGGCGAACATGACACTCAAAATGCCGGAACACATAATTTGTTAAGTGCGAGGAAGGACTAGATCGCACGCGTTCAATCACATCTTCATCCTGAAGAAACTACGAAAAGTAACAACAAAAGTAACGTCGTTACTTACAATCGTTACTTTAAAAAAATGTAACAGAACTACGGTCACAATTTACGTCTCGAAGAAAGTAAGGCGTTAGAGTTAGAAGATACAAAAAAAGTAACTAAGTTACCCGAACGCGTTACTTGTAATGCGTCACTGCTTAAGACTGGCTCGGACTCGGTATGAAACGGAGTATGTACCAGTCTTGAATAGTAACGCGTTTGCGTAACTTGGTTATTTTTCTGGTAACGTTTAAACGTAACACGTCACTTTTTTGAACTCTAATTTGTAACTGTAGTTCTATTACATTTTCTGAAATAACGATCAAGACGAGGCCCTTACCTTTGTCGTCACCGTTCCCAGTTTGTTACGGATTAGTACCCTAGTTACACTCGCGCTCTCAACTGTCATTTAACCAACGATCGTTGACATCCCCCAACTGTCACAAAGCTCAACTAAGTTGTCCGGTGTTACATGGTACATAGAGTTAACAAGCGCAGCTGAGATGGGCGCAAAGAGACACCGTTGAAACCAAAACAAAGCCGAAACTGATGTCACATTATCTTGTTTTAAATAGTGGTGCAAATTATTTATATGCACATTTATCATTTATTATAAACGCTTAAAACAAAACATTTTTTTTTAGAGTAAAGAAACGGCAATTATAACGTTCAAGCACTAATTCAAGTATGAGTGACACAACGAAAGTCTAATCAGCACCGACATTACAATGGCCGCCCTCGGCAGAGCTTTGGCTTTTGCGACGTGCCGTAATCGTTCTAGCGGCTGCTTTGGCCCCGAACCGTACCTCTTCCGACAATATTTGCTGCTACGATACTTTTTAGATACCTCCCGCCATCTTCCGCGAGAGTAAGTGGCTCGCTGGCGTTGGCCATGGGCGACGATGCTGCGGACGCCGCCACTCTTAGCTCTATTGGGGCGAACCCACATCAGGTAAACCGTGAGTACTCCGTTTCACCTAACGTTGTACCGCAGCGAAGGCTAGAAGTGCGAGCTCATAGCGTTGGCAGCTGCGCTTGGTGCACGAGAGCTTGTGCCGCTGAGATGTGCCCTAGAGCAAGAAGCTCGCGCTTGTAGCCTTTCCTGCGGTACATCAGATGGTGAAATAGAGAAACTGACGTTGACCCGCTCAGTTGAACTCAATGATGGTTAACGGCTCAATGACAGTTGGCGCCGCCGTGTAACTCCGGCCAGAGCCGTATGTTGGCTGACTCCAGCCGATCACGATTACCTTACGTTGACTTATTGAAGATATCATTGACCGAATAAAATCTAGTCATTCCTTCCACTTTCCTAATTATGTTTTTCAACATTTCGTGTGCCATTTTCGCCTTGCGCCAACTTTACTTGCTTCATGCAATAAACGTAAGGGGGAGGGGACTTCTATTTTTATTGATTGGTTATGCTATATAAAAGCAATCAAAATGTAACGCGGTTACTTTTTTAAAAGTAACTTTAACCATAACGAGTTACACTTTTTCTTTAAGTTAACCGTAATGGTAACTGCGCCATATATTTTCTGAAAGTAACTGTAAGTGTAAACAATTACTTTTTTAAAGTAAATCGCTCAAGTCTGCGAAGTGCGCTATTAGAAATCTTGAGCATTTACGTTCCCGCAAGACATTTGGGAAAGCCAATCCTTGCAGTCTGTGGGGTAGGTTGGGGAATGACTAGGCTGAAAATGCGCGTCGGCCTGTGCTTACATCTTGCTCAGTCTTCAACCGCAAAAGGTTTTTTCGGTTCTAAACATGTTTTTCAGCCTTGTCATTCACCGAGTTCTCTTCGTTGGTTGCAGCAATTAGCTCTCCCGAGAGCCTTGCAAGAAAGTAAATGCACTCTTCTTTTTTCTTTTCTTTTTGTGATTGAGAGATTTATGGAATATGTGCTTTGATATTTTGTAAATTATCTTCACTTAATATTGATACTCGTCTAAGTCTCTATCACTCGGGACAACGTACCCTGCCTTAATTTTTCGCCCGTGTTGAGCTAGACCTGTGGGGCATTCTGTAAAAAAAGTGTTGACTTATTTGTATTTTGGAGTACGCCTGGGCCGTTTCAAGACACATTCTGACGTTGTTCTCTTTCTTTCTTTCAGATCGCACTTCTTTTGGGTTGCGTCTGCGTTGCCGTAAGTACTCTTTGCTGAATTACCCCGAGGCGACGAAGCACCATTGTTTGGAAGCTAAGAATGCTGGGGCTGACAACGTCGCACACACTCCGATACTCTTGCTGGTGGAAATCCTTTGAGCCTATACGTTGGAGTATGAAGCAGCTTTATTACGCCGTTCACGAACCTCGTCGCAGTCCTGGAATCTTTTATGGGTAACAAACGCCCTCCGCGTTATGTCTTTGTCACATCCTATGACGAAGCCATCACAGCAAAGGTGTTCGCGCAGATTGACGTTGCGCATGTTTATTCAAAATATTAGCGTGATTCACAGGATCTCTGGAATAAGCCAACATCGTCTAGAATAATCAGAGTCAATGCCCATGCACTAGCATTTCAACGTCATCGCAGTGAGATCGGGCGCAGACGCAAATTGGTTACGAGTGCCATGCAAGCGCTCGGCTGGTCCTTGCGTTCAATTAGCGCGTCTAAAGAACGCCCGCTGTCGAACTCGGGCCCAATAGACCGATCTCACCAGCTAGTTTCATTACAGCGCCGCTGCCGGCCTGGATCATGGGAACTGTAGTCTTTTTCTGCACGCGCGACGACCTCACTGGAGCCCAGCACGACACGACACGAACCATCTCGTGCACTGGAGCCTGTCCGGTGTTAGCTACAGTTATGGCGGCGTCACGCATGCGTGGAACGCCCTAGTGAGATCGGTCTATTGCCGAGTTAGCGACGCCTTACTATGTTTACGTTCGATGGAGGCAGGGGAGGCAATTTACAGGCTTCGATTATTATATATTTCGTTTCAGCTTGAGTTCAGATGCAGCCAACCCTACGGGCTAATGTGGTCAATCAAGCGGCGTCAAAAGCGCAAGTCACTGTTTTTTCTGTTTGTGATTGATTCAGCGATGATAGAACACGTACAGAAACATGACGAATGCCATGATGGTGCGTTTTGACGCCCATGAATGGCACCATCAGCTCGTAGGGTTGGATGCGTCTGAACTTAAGCTGAAACGAAGAATGGATGGCATGGGATAGGACCCTTTATGGAAATAAACCGTGAATATTAGTTAAGAGTAACTATATAGTAGTTCTCAATTGCGGATCTGCACGGGTAGTTTACTTTCAGCTTCGCTGACACAAAACGTTCACATGGATAAAAGATTACATTTTCCAGCGTTACGTTTCGAGCGTTTCAGCCTTTTAGCAAAGGCAATCTGGTACATAACATCTGCCAACACGACTGCGTATTTCCATCTAGCTGATGCCGGTGAAAATTGAAATAATGTATGATCTACGCAGCGTTAAAATATATAGAGCTTATATTTCTGGCCTTCGCCCTGATATCTCGATGACGTGAAAAAAAGAGAAAAAAAAAAGAAAAAAGATCTTCATGTAGTTACAGCCAGAGAAGGGCGTATTGCTGCATAATAGTGTTGCATCGGCCATAACCGATGTCGGATTTCCAAACGCAACTTACAGCTAAATTTAACACTTTTTCTTTGCGTAACGGAGAGGTTATTTAAATTCATTCCCAATTAAACTTTTAAAACCTATCGAGACCTATATACTTTTATTGGTCATCAAATCTGGAACAAGGAAACCTTATCGAAAGCCTTGTAGACCAGTATGATATGTGCATTCTGAATGACGGCTCTCCAACATACTTGAAAGGTGTAAACTATTCAAGTTGCCTAGACCTGACCTTGTGTTCCTCCGATCATTCACATGAGTTTGACTGGCGCACAGACTTGGACACGCGTGGCAGTGATCATTTTCCCATACTGATACACCATCCCCGGATTGTTGCTAATCGTGTTCCGCATCGGGTACACTTTACCAACTGGAAAATGTTCCGCTCTTTAAATAACAAAGAGGTGGAAGAGATTCGGTCTCTCGAAGACTTCGAAAACATCATTAGCAGAAACTTTCAAAAGGCTACAGGTAAGGTGCCCGTTCCAAACGACCGTGGTTCTGTGAACGGAGAATATGAAAGACTGCGGGCTATAAGACGCAAAGCTGAAAGAAGGTATCGGAGATCTGGGCGAATTGAAGACTATCGCGAGGCTCAACACCTCCATACTCAAATGCGCCGACAGCTACAAAAACTGGCTAAGCGTCATTGGAGAAAGCTTTGTGCCAGCTTTTCACCTTTCACCCAAGTTAAGATGGTATGGAGCATCTTACGTTCGCTTAGGTCCCCTGTTACGCAACAACGTTCATTTCGGGCACTGGCACTTTCACGAGGAACATCCGAAGTGATAGTGGCTGATGAGTTTTGTGTTTCCCTATCTCACCCAGGTGTGGCAATGTTATCGCCAGAATATTGTGCCTCACGTGAAGCTGCACTGAAAGACGTCGCTCAAGAAATTCATTCCCAACACTGGCAACTTGACTATAGTTTCACCATTCATGAACTTAAGGAGGCGTTAAGAACGATTCGTAAGCATACAGCCCCTGGGCATGATCACATTCGTTATAAAGCACTTACAAATCTCGGGCCGGGAACAATGAGCAGCCTACTTGATATTTACAATGATGTGTGGAACAGAGAAACCTTCCCAGCTTCCTGGAAACTTGCGAAGATAATTCCACTACTGAAGTCGGGAAAAACACCGAACGAAATGGGATCATTTCGCCCAGTCAGTCTGACAAGCTGTGTAGGAAGAATCTTCGAAAAAATGATACATTCACGTCTACAATGGTGGATGGAAACAACCAATGTATTGCCGGAACAACTAACCGGATTTCGACCTCGACGATGCACTATAGACTCAGTCTTAGACCTTGTAACAACTATTGAACATGAACGGGCATCCGGAAATATCACGATCGCTGTATTTCTAGACGTGCATCGCGCTTTTGACACCGTGAGTCACGAACGTGTTCTTCGTGGACTTCTACGGCTTAAGATACGAGGCCGTATGATCCGCTGTATACGCAACTTTCTCATTCACAGGAAGATATTTGTAAGCACAAGTGAGGGAAATAGCAAACAACACGAACTCCACCATGGTGTGCCACAAGGCAGCGTGTTAAGCCCCACTCTATTCAATGTAGTCATGGCTGAACTGCCAAGTAAACTTCCTCCACCACTGAATGTGCCCATCTACGCTGATGATATTTGTATATGGGTGTCTGGGTCTTCTGAGACCAAACTACAAGAACAATTCCAGCATGGTCTTAATGACACATACAGTTATCTTCGTGAAAGGGGCATGGACATTTCAGTTCAAAAATCTGCATTTCTTCCATTTACTAGAAATCACCGTAAGAATTTTAAATTGACACTTCAAGGACAACAGATTGAAAAGATGAAGTGGCATCGTTTTCTTGGAGTTACGCTGGACTGCTCCTTCACATGGTCAAGACATATGAACATGCTTGAGGAAAAAATTAACGGAGTCATTAACGTTCTTAGGTATGTGGCAGGTGCCAGATGGGGAGGCTCGACTGATGGACTACTGCTATTGTATACAGCTCTAGTACGCCAGACTATCGCATATTCCATTCCTGTTTTACATAGCCTCTCACCAACACTGGAGCAACGCTTGACATACATGATTGCGCGAAGTTTGCGCGTGTGCCTTGGACTCCCCGCGCAACATCTAGTGACCTCGTCATTGCTGAGGCCAACGAACCTCCAGTACCTGTTCTCCGGGAACAAGAAACATGCCGTCACTATCTTCGATTGGCTTCACACTCACATGCCCGACCCTTGTGCCAAAAGATACTTCAACGGACGGAGTCTAACTTTCACCGTCTTCTCGTCGCACTACCCGTCGCAGCACCCCATCAAGCGCATTGGCTTCCAAGTCTAATCAACCCTCCGTGGACAATTCCGCCACTGGAGATACAGACCGAAATTCCTGGTCTTGGATCAAAATCTTCGGTGGCCCCCATGGTGGCGAAGACAATGTCGCTCTCCCATTTAGAGGCACGCTACAAAGGCGACATTCATATTTACACGGACGGGTCAACATCCAACGAGGGGTCAACATCTGCTTACTCAATCCCGATGTTAGACACATTTAAATGTTTTCGATTGTCACATCATACATGCTCGACGTCAGCGGAGCTACATGCAATACTTTCAGCATCATCATTCATTGAAACATTCGTTACACCATCAAAATGGGTTATTCTAACGGACTCAAAATCATCCCTAGAGTTATTACAGGGCATGCACCTTCGTACTTCCCAGGCGACCATCCTATATCGGGTGCAACTCACGTTAGCACAAGCTCGACTCCACGGACATAACGTCAGACTACAATGGATACCGAGCCACTGCCAAATCACAGGAAATGAAGAGGCTGATCACCTGGCAGCTCAAGCTTACGATGGTGACGCAACGGAAGCGACATCCTTTACCTCTGGAGATGCAAAATTCATCCTTCGTCACTTACGCCATCTACGTTGGCGGCAGTGCTGGCTAAAGGACATTTCAACAGAGACTCTCCTACCATATATCGACCCGGATTTTGAGCTTCCGCCGCACACCGGGATGAAAAGGAAATACGACGCATTAATCCATCAACTCAGACTTGAAGTGGCCTTTACTAACATGTTTTTATTTCGAATTAAATGCCATGATTCGCCAAGATGCGACTGTGGAGAACCATATCAGGATGTACAACACATCCTCCTTGACTGTGAACGCTTTCGACATGAAAGGCGCCGGATGGAGATTCGCCTTCGAATACTAGATGATAGACCCCTGTCTCTGACCAAGTTGTTGGGGCCGTGGCCGACGCGTAAAAAACAAGACAGAGCAATGAATATCCTTCATGACTCCCTAAAGGACACTAGAAGCGTGTATGATTATTAAGTGCGAACGTGCATCAATTTCAACGGGAATGACTATGTATGTAATTTAGCAAAGCGGTGCACTACTCCCAAACGGTCGTTTTATTCGCAATTGTAATTAAACTTGTTTGTGAGGTTTTTTTACGGTTATACTTTATGTATTTTATCTTTATTATTTTCCTTTTATGTCCTTCCTTTATTCATATATATTTTTCTCTCTCTTTCTCTTTATGGAGTAGCCGGTGTCATTTAAAGAATACCAACATCTCCATAATAAAGAACTCTCTCTCTCTCTCTCTCTGGAACACCCCAAATATTGCGGGATTTACGTGGCTCGCTAATATTCCCTTTTCTATGGCAGTGTAGTGGAAGCTATGGGCGTTTGAACGCTCGAACACCTCAGACGCCGATGAAAACCGTATTCGCGTTTTCTTAAGTGTAATCACGCGCCGCAGCCGTACGAAGGTAACGCTTAGGCTCGCCATTGCATGTTTCTGCTCGACAGCAAGATAACCTGCCGCAATAGACTCTTGTAGTAAGTGTGCGTCGTCTAGTCGCTGCAGTGCTGCGCCAATCATACGAGTCTACCATTGTTTGGACACGAGCCATATTGGATTGGAGAGCTGCGTCAGAGACGGACGTGGACTCTGCTTAGCTCGTGTCGAGAACAAGTGCGTTCGGCGAATACTCGGGTCCGATCAGGCCCTACGTGACAAAGAAATGGCGATTACCAGTGTTGCTCGATGAGGTTTCGAAAAGGGTCTCTTGAGTAAAAGATATTTAGCCCTGACGGTCTGTACCGATCACTAAAAACTTCTGTAGAGATTAAAGTACCCATACTTGAGTGATTGCGCACTTATAGGGGACGCTATATAGAGACTGGTGTTTTACAGCCGGGAACACAGTGAAGGCAATCTGCCATTGGAACTACGTCATAGACGAGAGGTCACGGATGAACGGCTTCATACTTCTTCATGTGTTTTCCTAAAGCTCCTCTTATTGTCTGTTTCTTGCAGGCCGCACAGCGGGGTTTTGAAGAGAACTACGGCCCTCCGATCCCGTACGCCTTCAACTACCTCTCCCAACTCCAGGACGGGAGTCATTCTCACGAGCAGAGCGGAGACGGTAGCGGCCGTGTGCAGGGCAAGTACACGCTGACCGACGCCGACGGCCGCTCAGGGACCGTCACGTATTATGCCGACGAAAGCGGCTTCCACGCCGAAGTGATCACCAACGAGCTGGGAACAGAGTCTAAGAACCCCGCCGACGTCGTCATCCGGTCAAGCGCTCCGACAGGACCCGAGGCCGCCATCGCCAACGAGGGCAACCGATTCCGCGGCTGACCAGTGCTCGTAGGCTTCAGGCGCTGGATGAACCGCTAGACCCTGCGACGCTTCGCCGCTTCAAATCACTACGCCTGTGTGCGGTCCTATACACGCGCATATACGTGCGCTTCAGCTCGAAGCTGTATAGCGTCGTCTTCAGCGCCGTGGACGACGGGGCTCTGTAAAGCTGCCTTCCTCTTCCCTACACCATCCCTTCTCCTCCTACATCCCCCTTCTTGATGATCTGTTCCCACCTTTTACTCTTCGTCTGCTGTGACAATCTACCCTTGGATGTGCTTCGGCCTTTGTCAGCGCTGTTGGTCCTTAGCTTGTGTTTGCTTTTCGTCGTATTGTTTTCTGCGTGATTTCTATTTATGTTGCTTAAACATCAGCGTGAAAACCGTTTTATTTTTCGGCCGAAGTAGCTGCTCGTTATCGGGGAGGTAGACAAAGCACGTGAGAAAATAATTATTATGCCTCCGCAGTCGTCTCTTTTGCGGGCTTGTGTTGTTTTTACATGCGGTGTACCTTGGGGCTTGGAGGCCTCTCTTTCCGGTTCCCATATCTCTCACCTGCCAAGACGGATCCAGCGGCTAAGTGCATTGTGTTGGTGGCAGGAGTATTTCTTTCATGTTTTATTTCACCTTGCCTTTGATTCTTCATTGTGTCTCTCACATTGCGAGTTTAGTTTTTATTGCATTGACCTACCAGTCTCTGTGTAAGAACGAGCGCAATAAAGCGTGATTATCGTGACTACCTGACAATGATGTAAAAATACGAGGCAGGTATACGTGTACCTTTTGCAAGTGTGTACAGCAAAACCACTTGAGCCTGCAATCCTTACTGAAATTTCATCCATGATACACAAACTAGGATAGAGTCTTATCTGTGGGGATTCGAGCGCTTAAAACCCTATTTTTAGAACTGATTGTTCGGACGTTCGAATTAACAATTACTGTGAGTGCCCTAGGTTTACACAATTACATATGCTTGAACGTTAATTCATTCAACGCTCCTCGAAGCTTCTCGCTCCTCGACTGATTATCTCGAAGGTATTGGTGAACGGACATGGATGCAAGATGACGTGGTCATTCTCCAATTCTCATTACCACCGCATGTTGTCATGTTCTTCACAGAAACCTCAGGCTCCGGTCACACATTGAAAAGCAATAGAAACTCTTGAGTACCGGGGGAGTTGAAAATCGACAACTTTCCTTCTATCTTTCGTTGAAACCTGAAGAGATCAACACGTGCTCTACTGATTCCACGCCGACGCAGTGGACTTTATAACACATACTAACATTTGAAAACTGTTACACGAAGATCAAAACAAGAATGTGAAAAAACAGGTGAGTCGAAGCACTATTTGGAGAGAGGAGGCACGCACGCTTGTGTATGCCCCGGAAGCTAAAACAACCTGCACAAAATAGTTGGCGACATGACTGCAACAAATTGACGCCCTTTTTTTCTATTCCAAGAGCGCGGAGCACCCTTAAGGTTAGTTTACACACTTGCCTGAGTTCTACCGAGTGCGACTGCAAAGGATTGCGACGTTAATCCTTTACGAGTTGCTATAGCAAATGCTTCGTCAAAATATTTAAAAACAATATTTCGATGAAACCAGGTGAAATTACGAGTAAATCTTTATCCCAAGGTCACAATCTTGCTTATCCAGCTGTTGAATGGGGAATGGCAAAACTCACACTTGCAAACTCTCTTTTGAGGCCATAAAATGGTCAAATCTCTTTTGCATTATGTGAACATGTTCACCTGACTATCAATATGGCAAAAGCCAGAGAGAAAATATAGGCGAAATGTTGTAACGATGGACTAAAGCATCGGCCTAAGCTTTTGCGCAACAATTTTCCAATTTTACAAGGTGCAGGTGTGGCATGGACTCTGTATTGGGCCTAGTCACTAGCGTTCAATTACGACCTCCTGTATACTGATAATGGCGGCCCAATCGCCGGTTGCTAGGTATCACCACAAGGGTGCGCCGCTTTTCCATACACGACAGAAAATATTAACGCTTTTTCTATTCTTGGTGCTGTTTTGGTATACATGGGTATGGCGCGGTAGCTGTGGGTCGCACTTAGGTAATTAGTGTTTTTTAAGCGTTTTTTTTTCGTTTTAGGCAGACACAAAAAAACACGCCCGGGTTGTCATTTTCCAAAACCCAAACAACACCCGGGACCGTAAAAAGTGACTGAAGCTCATTTTGAGGAAAGACTGCGTCCCAAATCCAACCTCGTGCTACTCAAGAACATGTAGTTGGTACCTGATTGTGACGGAAATTAGGGAAGGCCTGTCTAGTCGGGCTTTTTTTAATGTGAGCTTGAATGAAACCTCAGCATGCTGCCGTGGCTTCACTCATAGCCCAGCTCGGTTTGGTTCTCTCTGTCATCAAAGCTGGATCAGCCCATGTATACCTTCCACTGCCTCTTTCGATGCTGCTTGACTTTCTGTCCTGCCCAGCTTTGTCGCGCACCTAGAGGTTGTGATGGGTGCCTGACGACAGCACATTACGTCATTACCAAACGTAAACACCGCCAAAGCTAACACCTTCCACATCGCTTAGCAGACTTCGTAGCGGTTCTAATCATAGAGGACCGAGGCCGTTGCGATTGCTTTTCACCTGGTTTTGACATTATGAAAGTTTACCTGCTCGTCTCTCTGGCATGTAATTTGTGTTGGGTCGTACATACCGCCCAATACATTTATTCAATTATGGAATCTACATATGTTGCTGCTCACCCGCTATGAAGCATGCGTTCCGAAAGCATTAGAATCACGTCCGTTGCGCTAGTAGCAGTGCGCAGCGGACGAGCATCGTCTTCTTTGTATGGGGAGGTGGCGTCCCTGTCGGTGAATATGTGAAGCAGGCGCAACGGCGCCAAAGCACGGGGAAGCCAGAAGTCGGCCAGGCATTGTTAGTATAAGGAAGGCTACGGTCAAACAACAAAAAAGTTTAGAAAACGTTGTAGTATAGGTGCTTATTAATATCAAGCGAGCCTTCGTCATTGTCAGCCGTTATTGTCTTTTGCACGGACTTATATTTGCTGTCAAAGGTCGTTTACACGGTTGATAGCCGTCTTTCTCAAAGAAAACACAAAAAGTTTGTTACGGCAAGCACACGTTATATAACTGCGTTCTTCATAACAGCGCTTAGTGCCCCAAGTTATTCCACGCTGTTATGAAACATTTTCCACGCTTTCTACTATAGTACTTTCAATATTTTATTTACACGTTTGGTATCTGCATACAAACACCTTGCCCATCAATGCTAAGCGATAAAACGTTTCCGTAGGGTAGCTTAGATGTAATTTAGCGTTTTCCTGAAGAACACGAAATAGTCCTCTCGACAACAACGCCAGTGGCTCTTCCCATCACTACAGATGGGCCCAATGTCTTCAATTATCGGTGGGGGTATAGAAAGCTAATTGCTGAGATTCGTAATCTTTTGAGAATACAACTAGACAAAAGACTTACGTGGCACCAGTTCTCATTATGCTGGAAGAAAACCGTAATAAATTGTTATCGCTCTACGCTGTACAGAAGGCACAGTGTGAGGCGATTCCGCTTCTATCATGTCTCTTACACTTTCATGCGACATAAGCCGGCTGATCGTGAGCGTATTATATTCTAGAACAGCGGTTTTCAAAATGGTCCGTGGATTCCCAGGGGTTCGAGGAAATGTCTTTTTGTTTTCTTTATTTTAGGGGGGGGGGGGGGAGGTATATTAATTTGGAGATCGCGCCAACGGTGGCAGGTTTAACTGTAGCGAGGCATTGCAGTGGGTTGAAATCATTGGACCGAACATCTTCGTAGTAATAGTGTTCTTACGAGTCCCACCGCGCCAGTAAGCAATTTTTATTATAACCTTTCTTGGAAAAAGCGCTGGGATACATGTTCCCATCTCGTATTTCCGCTGCAAGACCACTTTAGCTGGGCTCGTCCGCAGGATGTCAAAGACATTACGTAAATGTTATTTATACTCGCCCGGACTGCCGACTTCCTCTTTCGTCTATTTATGGCGATATCAATTCCCGATGAGTGCAACACGCTCATATCATATGTAGGTAGTAAATGGGATACCACGAGTGACCCCTAACATCGCTATGGGTTCCGCAGCGTCCCAAAGTTCAAGAAGTACTGGTCCACAGTGTGTCTAATAATGCCATCGCAACTTGTGGTCCTCTATTCTTCGGCGGAGCATAAAAGCCAACAGTCTTGAATTTTTTCTTTTTTGAGAGAGAGACTGTCCGTAAATTTCTACTTAAAAAAAACAAAAAAAAAACAATTAGGTCTGCCACCCACTTTTATATGTGCCGGTGCATTGAGATAAATCACGATTACATGATTTTGTTTTTATGTAAAAGCTCATCATTTTAGTCATAGCAAATGGCAGCTTTCGCTACAATATACTCCGTGGATATTTGCTAGGCCTAGGCTGTATACCATTGATGTTATGGAGAGCAAAACAATATATCAGCAGCATGCATTGGGAAGGGGGAGGGGGGGGGGCAGTGGTGTGTACAACAACTTTTGGAATGATGCAAAAATAAAAAGTGATGGCTTAGCAAAAATACTGGGGTCTATTTCTAGGTTTGTTTTAGCGACAATGAGTGCCAATGCCTGCACTAAATATACCCCTGATCATCATCAACAACAAAACAAATTCACGATGTCTTATTTTCTTTACATTGCACGCGAAGAATTAAGCACACCCCCTAAACACTATGTTTGAAAATAATCATGCAGCTCTGGCATCTATTCAGTCGTTCAGTTTCAAGAGCGACAACGCGCCTTATGTTCATAAACTCTTAATAGTGCGGTCAGAATATAGCCTTCATGGGCTCTGTGGTATACTTTTATTTTCGAAAACGCATACCAGAGCAGAGTTCGCAAACCTATTCCACTCCATTTCTGCGACTAAAATGACATTTCATCCAGTGATAAATAATATACATTGTACGCCTGGGTTCAGTATCCGCGCTGTATTACAAATCAACCCCCGACCATATTTCTGAAATAATAAACACACGGACGGACCTGGCTGTGTTCATTCTTCCAGTAATGTGTAATTCTTCCAACGTGCTCACCTCCCCGACATTCCGATTATTTATATTTGTTTATCTTTCCATTTAGAGAGGCCGCTTCCCAGACTGGGGGCTTTGTAGAGAAAAAGATTAAGAAATGGTCGGAACCGTTTTCATTAGGTTTCCATAAATTTAAACTCTAAGGTGGCTAATATTTTTATGTTTGGCGTATCCGGGCAAATTAAGTGTTTTCACTAACTATAGAAAATTCAACCAGTCTCTCAGCCGAATGCGTGGTATAGTGGAAGTCAAGAATAAAAAGTTGTAAATTAAACTGTAGTGACATATCTGCGTATAGATTTAATTTATCTTTCCACGCTGTTCTTGGTGATTAAGCGCACTGAAAAATTAATCTGACATATCTAAAAAAAATACTATAAAATTCACCTCAACGTAAAAAAAAAAAAGAACGTCCGTCTTTACGCGGGCTGTTACTAACTTCCCCCTTTAGGTGATGCATTAAGATGTGCGTGGGTGCATTTTAGATTAGATGTATGTTATTTTATCAAGACGTATATGTTAAAAAGGCCGAAATCATCATTCCTTCTCGAACAACCAAATTTTGTAAGAACGACTTGCCGCGGCGTATGGACAAGTTGTAAAACCGGATTTTTTCTTGGGGTGACAACGACTATAGAGAAAAAAAATGTTTACTTTAGATTACGTGACTTAAAAGAAAGCTGAGGAGGTTCTTGAACAAAACAACAACTTAGAGGTAAATTCTAGAGTATTTTTATCCCTTGAATCTGCTGAATATCACATTGGTTTTCCCCGAGGATGTAACTAAACGCGAGAAAACACCAAAAAAAACCTCCGACCATGTCGTTACGTCGTACTATACTTCGTTTCAGCTTGGGTCCAGACGCAGCCGATGCTACAAGCACGAGCGTGTGGCCCTGAACAGTGCCTGTACTGCACGAGCGCGCGTGCTCGGCAGGGACGCTGGAAGCCCGGAGCTCGCGCTTGTAGCATCGGCTGCGTCTGGACCCAAGCTGAAAAGAAGTATAGAATATTTTGGTCGCCCAGCGCGTGTCGCTGGCTATACTTCGTCTCACCTTAGTATGGACTATTGTTAGCCGCGTGCAGCGCGAGCTAGTCCTGGAATGAAGCTGCGGCGGCTGCACGAGCGCTCGTGCAGCAGTGTCATACTCGTTTCAGCTTGGGTCCAGACGCAGCCGATGCTACAAGCGCGAGCTCCGGGCTTCCAGCGTCCCTGCCAAGCACGCGCGCTCGTGCAATGCAAGCACTATTCAGGCCACACGCTCGCGCTCGTAGCATCGGCTGCGTCTGGACCCAAGCTGAAACGAAGTATAGTCAAGGCAGTCAGGCTGGCCGCTCGCTAAGACAGCATTCGCGGTTAGTCCATGCTAGGGTGAGACGAAGTATAGGGGCTCTTCTGTTTTCCTCACTATGGTTTGTGCTCGTGCTACTCACGCGGTTATGTTTTACCTTTCATAATGCATAAAAACTTGGCATTGCACGTGCTTGCACCAGCAGAGGAATGAACTACCAACTATACTCCGTGCCACTAGTTGTGTGCAGTGCAGGCGAAGGCAACACCGGGCGAAGAGAGAAAGGGCGAGCACTAGGAAGGCGGGACGGGAGAGGAGGGCAATGGAGGGCGAGGGGAGAAAGGGAGAGCACTAGAAACGTTATAGAGGAGGGAGGTTTCTCTTCTCCTCTCCAGCCTTTTAGTGCTTGCTCTTTCTCCCTCGCCTGGCGCTGCCTTCGCCTGTACTGCACGCAACTAGTAACATGGAGTATAGCCCATTCGCCAGCCACAGCAAAGGAAGTTGAAATATCCTCGCTCTGGGTTGTGAAAAATTCCACCAGGCGGCGATACCCAAACTCCTCGCCGCGAATATTCCCTCGCACTGACACTAGTCGTGACGTCTTTCTGTGACCTTTTTTGAAAATAGCGAGAGTGCGCGTGCATAGCTTTGGTAGGCGCTGAAGGTGCGCGAGAGCGGAGATTGCAAAAACTCCTGATATGACGTCATGTTCTGGGAAGGAGGTTTTCTGCAGCCCTCGTGCACCAAATAGACCGATCTCACCAGCCAGTTTGACTGCGCCACCGCTGCCACATGGCATCGACGAAACTTTAGTCTTTGGGCTCGTGCGACAACCTCGCTGGAGCTCTGCGCGTATAGAGCACGAGACAGCACGAGCCTTCTCGTGCACTGCGGGCTGCCTCCTGTGAACTAAAGTTATGGCGGCGTCACGGATGCGTCGAACGCTTAGTGAGATCGGTCTATTGAAAAAAGGAATTTCGAAATTCGTGATCCTGGAGGCCAAGTGAAGACGATTTAAGAGTTTTTCCTCGTTTACAGAACCGCTTCATTTCCCCTTACATCATGCAAAACACGTTAATGATTTCAATTACATTTACAAAACATGTAAATGTAACTAAAATAAATCCTCTCCATTTTATTTCGTGAAAAAATATTTTTTGCCATCATTTTGAATTATCGTTGAAATTTGACCAATACTTTTAATCCTACGAAGAAAATAAAAAAAAATAAAAAGAAATAAACGACAAGCATGAAACTATGCTTGCTTTTGCTTTTTAAAGTATTCGGCCGTGTGCGCCCAGGCACCACTGCCGTCATTTTGGCAGCGCCTATGGGTTTTTTTTTCTGTATTTCTTTGCGGTAAAAATGTTTAGGTTGCGTGAATGCAGTCGCACGAACGTGTCCATGCTGTTCATCCGTCACCGGCTGTGGCGCTTCGTCAAACTCCCGACACCATTCGAACACTCTTGTTCGTGACATCGTCGTTCGTGCCTGCCATCTTGTCAAATTTTCGGCTACCGTTTCACTCAAAGTCCAACCGTAATCGACGCTACAATTCGAAAGGGGCAATCATGCAGCGGCAAAGGTGCATCGTCGCAACGCTCGTCGCCTTTGGGCCTGCTTTCTTTTTCTTCTTATTTTTATTACGTAGAGCGTATGCTTTATGATCCTACGCTTTCTTTTCCGTTGGTTTATAAGCCGTTGATAGCAAACTATGCAAAAGACTACCAGCGCGTGACGAAGCTTGATTAGCTATCGAATCGCGCTGGCTGCAGGTTTCTTAATGTGAAACGGCGTATAATTAAACTTTCTTCTTCACCGCAAATTTAATTATGCGCCGTTGCACCACAGCTACAGACACATCCCCCCCCTTTCCTTCATGATAGATGGACCTTGCTGAGCATGCCTCAGATGCGTCATCCCGAGAAATGGGATATTCAAGAAGAGTTGCGCTATAGCGTCCCCCGCAAGTTTCATCGTGCCCAGCTAGTTCATCGATTTCTCACGGATAAAGGTCGCGGTCAACTTGGAGCGACCCTTGTGCACGTAGGTGGCCCACCGCCGAAGATAAATGCAATAATCCTGTAAAGCAATGCTGAGCACCCGAACCCAACGCGTGTTCCAATGGTAAACCGTTTACTCACGTGGCGAGGGGAAGCCGGGTTGCCTCATTTGACATTTTAATCGTACGTTAAATAACGACAAAAAGACGCACAAATAAAACGAACAGGACGCAGAGTCGTGCGTCAGGACATAGCCTCCTCTATACGGTCAGGAAAACCACTTTCTCTTTCTCTCTCCCCATCTCACTTTCACCCGCGGTTCCTCGCGGGGCGGAAGATGCCGTTCGGCTCCAACGGGTTTCCCAGCTGCGGCTATGGGATATACTTTCATCCCGGAGAAGACGGAGCCCGAAGCAACAGTTTGTCTCGTCCTCCTCTCTTCCGCCGTCACCGCCGCCGTCGTTGCTTGCTTCAGCTTCTTCGTCGTGCTCGTGCATTCGCGCAAAAGAAGCAAAAAGCAAACAAACAAAAATAAGTAGCTGTTATTGTTGTTATGGAAGGAAGGGGGGCAGTTTTCGTGTGTGCACGGAGCTTCCCCGCCGGCAGCGGAGTTGGGCAATGTAGGACAGCGGCCTCCGATTGGCCGGCGTCGCCTGCGAGGTGCTCGGCAGAGCCGCTATAAAACTGAGATGAGCGGAGGCACCCACAGCTCGCAACATCTTTCCACTGGTTATACCTACTGCCTCTTGGAAGCAACCTACCTCGGAAACCGCTCAACATGTACAAGGTGAGCTGGAGGTTCGACGGTCGTCGACTTCGCGGACGCCCACCCCTCCGCGCTGCACCGACTCGTCCAGTCGAACGCTCGGAGGACGGCTTCGGAGCTCTGATCCCCCTCCACTCGGATTACGACCCTGCATCGACCTAGCGCCGAGTTTATGCTAGTATATGTTTATTTTGTCACTTGCGAGAGTTAGGAGGAGCTAAGCTGGAACGGATACTCCGCTTCGCGTTTCTTTTTGTATTGTTTTAAGAACCGCTAATTTCTTATTTTTTTCAATTCTTTCTTCGATCACGACGAGCCTGAAATTTCAGTGTTCAAATATGCGAGAAATTTTAGAAATAGGCACCAGGATTACGCGTTCCTGAAGAGTGTGACGGGAGTTTTTTTGACGCAGGTTGTATGTAACGTTCATCGTGCATTGAAAAGTACACAACCACTATTTATTAAGTCATTTTAAATTTATAAACCAGAAATAACAATTAGATGTTTACTCGCGATTCAGATTTATACATGGATACACGAAAGATAGTTATAAATTTACAAACGTATGCTATTGAAAATTTAAAGTTCCATGGCGTCTGAGTGTCAGGAGAACCATAAATTACCATAACTGGATAATAATTCCTTCGTTTTCCAACAACCACAATGTTGGGAAAGACAATTAGAGAAAAATATGCTGTTTACAAGCAGCTTGACTGGTCCAAGCCGGTATCCGTTAAACATTTTTGTATGTCTCCTATGTTATATTTCCGCTGTAGTAAAGCTAGACCTGTGTAGATTTGTATGAAGCAGTCTTCTTATTTTTTCTAACGTTTCGCTACGCCTGAGCTTCTAACCATGTTGATATTTCTTTTTATATTTATTTCAGATCGCAGTACTCGTGGCTTGCGTCTGCGTTGCCGTAAGTACTATTTGCTAATTTTCCCCGGCTGACCGATACCGTCCTTTGCAAAACCCAAAATAGTAAGGTTAATAGCCCCGCACGAAATCCAATACTATTTATTGAGGAACTCCTCTAAGAATACTTTAGATATGACAACGAGTGCGAAGCCGTCGTTCAAGCGTTTCAGAAAGTATGGCACAAACAAAATGCACTCTAAGATTTGTATTTGTCAACCCTGTCATGATAGTAAAACAAATATATTATTATTAAGGCACCCGTAACACTGCTTCCAAATTGGCCGATGAAGACGATTTCCGAAAAGAACTGTCGAGTTTTTTTGTTTGTAGAAACATTTTTCAGCACGACTGCTTAATCTGATATAAAAGATGCGGCCGGAGTGCGAACATTTGTGAAATTTATACAGCGCCTACATATTTAGCTTTCGTCTTGGTGGCCTTTGCCTTCATATTCTTACAGCCAAAAAGGGTTGTGTACATATATTTTATACTCGAGCTGTATCTGATATAAAACCAAAATCTTGGATTGTCAAGGGCACCCTATAGCTAAAAGAAGGAAGTTTTAGCGTGACAGGGAGCTTCATTTTATTCTCGTTTTTTTATGTTTCGCTAAATGTCGGAGCCCATGTTATTCTATTGGTCATCTCAGATTGAATCACCCCAGACATTTCGTGATGTGCGTGGCTTGATAATATTCAGTTTGTAGCAATTCAGTCAAAGCTATGAGAGCGTACAGGTTCGAACACCCCTGACAGCGATAAACACTACGCAGGCGCACTCTTCACTTCTTACAAATTTCCACTGAAAGTTATCCCTTGGTGTGTTCAGCGTTCTCGCTTGTGCTCTATTTGTGGAACTACTATGGCGGACAATATGAGTTCAAACACTTCTTCATGCTTCACTGGCGTACGTGCCGGTTTTTTCTAGATGGCTCTGATCCGAACTAGAAATGGAATGCGAAGTTGAGCTCCCATATTTCGGAGGTTTTGACAAATGGATCACAGACCTTGTGGAGACCGAGGACAATGAACAAATCCAAATCGGGTGTTTCAGCGCATGCATACTGCACGTGGGTGTACAGTGCTCCCCAGACTTATATGGAACGCGCAAACTGCTTATCTAATGGGAGCGCTATGTTAGAGGCAACTGAGGAATCACTTTATGATGACGTAACACTCAGTGCAACGGCTCGAGCAGGGGAGGTCGCTCGGTCAAGGTCAAAATCGCTGGTGGATCGGGAGTCAACAGTGCAATTTTGCGAGTGGGACAATCTGCACTTATCGCCACCTCTTCGCGGTGACTTCCAAACCGTCAGTGATTAAATGACCTAATTAGTAGGTACCTATAATATAAACAACGCGACTGACAACGACGAAGAAAGGCTGGACGACACGAGCGCTGACTGACAACTGACGGTTTTATTTTCATCAAACCAAGAAGAAAACAAACAAAAATGACCCTTTACTCAAGAAGCAATCACGATCGCGCATCACAAAGTTTTTTTTTTTTTGGCGCCTTAACAAAAATGTTGTTTATACTTCATTTCAGCTTCGGTCCGAGCGCGGCCGATGTTATGAGCCGACGGGCCAATCAAACAGCACAAAAAGCGCAGCGTCATGGCGTGCTACACGCACAGAGAGACGGCGAATACCGGCTGGTCCTATCAACTGCAGAGAGCACGCTATGACGTTGTGCCTTTTTCGCTGTTTTATTGGCCCTTCGGCTCATAACATCGGCCGCGCTCGGACCGAAGCTGAAATGAAGTATAGTCATTGACGTAGTGAACACCCATCACCCCGATCTAAAAATTCTATCTCGCTATCTATAGAGCGCCAAGGATGCCTGACTCACGCAGGTTCGTCATGCCTTTCTTATATTGAGAACATCGACAATCTCCCGTGCCTTTTGGTGTTTGTGACTTAACAACACGACGGCCTTCTCCAGTATACAGGCTGGCAGGAGCAGTCTCTGCAATGCAATGCCAAGTGGGAGCACGCTGTTCCTGCTAAAGAGCTACGATGCTCAAGCAGGCGAACGTTAAGGCACCGGCCCGTCTGGCCGATGTATACCTTTCCGTAAGAGAAAGGTATCTGGTAACCCTTGGTGCAAGATACGAACTCAACGCGGTGCCTCACGCCACAACCGCCATTCTCCGGTTTTTTCCCATCCCTACCGCGCTTATCCACTGCGGAGCAAATCCCACTCAACTTGTTTCGTGCCCAGAAAACCACAGCTCCCGCGTTCAGTAGAAACACTATCGTATTTCTACTGAACGCGGGAGCTATAGTTCTAAACCTAATTCAGCTAGTTGATTAACTAACGGTTTCGGGACTTCATTCGAAAAGGCGACGGTAAGTGCAGATTTTCCGTCCGGATAAAATTGCTGTGGTGTCCACGCCACCGACGGACGAAGATAACGTTTCAGGTTTGCAATCGCACGTGTCTGCCCACACGAGTGGAGACGTGGTGATGGCCAGGTAACGTGCCGCAACTGCGTAAAATATGTCTAGACGTGTCGGCCTGAACGAAACACCTCGACCATCCGAACGGACTAAGGGACCTACACTTGAGGAAGTTTTGTAGTCGCAGAAGACGTTATTACGAACAACAAGGTAAAACAGCTGGCCCATCACGGAGGTGATCTGCCACGAGAACTATATGTCATACCTGACAGCCTTCCCCAGAGACACACCCCAAAAACGCTCTCTGTTGTTAATCGCTTGCAGGCCGCTCAGCGGGGTCTCGAAGAGAACTACGGCCCTCCGATCCCGTACGCCTTCAACTACCTCTCCCAACTCGAAGACGGGAGCCACTCCCACGAGCAGAGCGGAGACAGCAACGGCCGCGTCCAGGGCAAGTACACGCTGACCGACGCCGACGGTCGCACCAGGACCGTCACGTACTACGCCGACGAGACCGGCTTCCACGCCGACGTTGTCACCAACGAGCTGGGAACCGAGTCCAAGAACCCCGCCGACGTCACCATCCAGTCGAGCGCTCCGACAGGAGCCGAGGCCGCCTACGCCAACCCTGGTCCAGCGGCCGGGGGCTTCAGGGGTTAGATGAACCGCTGGAACGTATGCGATACCACCTAGAAGACGAGGCCTGTGCCGTTTCCCCCGAACGTCATCACTAGTGGAGAACAGGCAGCGCCACCTAGGTCGCGTCGGCGTCGCCGCTAGCGCGTCTTGCGGCGTCTCACATCGAGCTCGACGCTAGCACGTGGTGACGCCAAGACGGACGCGTCTGCCGCTTTGTGGCGTACCCTCTCGCCGAGTTTCAGGGTGTTTGCCGCTTAGGGGCGAGTCGGGGATCCACTGGCGATGACGTCATGAGCAGGCCTTATCTTCCGGGTGGTACTGTCCTACGACGCTTCCCCGCTTCGAGCCGTGACCGCCTGTGTGAGCTCGTGTACACGCGTATGTGTATACGGTTGCCTCGCATCAAACATGTCCCGCGTCGTCCGCAACACCGTGAACGAGGGCAGCTGTGTAAAGTTTCCTTCCTCATTCCTCTACTATACCCTCACCCCTTCACCCCCTACACCCTACACTCCTGTGATATTGTCCCCCCCCCCCCCTTCTCCCTTCCTTTTGCTCGTCTCCTGCGGTGACCGTGTATGTGCTTTGGACTCCTTCAACAGTGCTGTTCGTCCTTACCTCATGTTTGTCTGTTGTGTTTGTTGTTTCTGTGTGTGGTCTCTACTCTTTATAGTTTAAACTGCCAGCGCGAAAACCGTTGCTTCGACGGGAGCGGCAGTTTCCCTCGGCGGAGCTAAACAAACAACGGAAGTAAAAGGTTTATCGAATCCGTCTTTGTTCCCGCTGCGGGTTTGTGTCGTTCTGTCATCCAGAGTAGCTCTGTTGTAGTCTCGTTGGCTGTTTATCCATGTCTCTAACGTGCCAAGACTAATCTAACTGCCGCGTGTTTGTTGGTAGTAGGACCATTCCGTTCATGCTTTCTTTCACCTCGCCCTGGCATCCTTCATATTTCTCTTCCTTTCTCCGAGACTTTTCTCGGTGGTTTTATTTTAATTTATTTTAAAGGGCTACCTTTCTGTGTACACGCACGCACAATAAAATGTGGTTTTCTCGACTTTAAGGTTCTGCGCGTTCAATTCTTCTACCTAATCAAGAAGCACCATCAAGCAAATCTTGGATCTGGTTCATTCACTACATCTGCATCTACCCCAGTCACAGGTTTACCGTCAAGTTCAACTACAAGGTATCTGTCTATTTTTATTTCAGATACCTTTGACTTTCCGCCTCATTTCTTTGAATGGCCTATAACGACAGATGATAATAGTAAAAAAATTTTTTTTAGTAAATTTAATAATAACTGGAAGTTTACACTTAAATTTTCACACATCTAGCTCTTTCTTTGGAGAACCATGCCTCGTTCAAAAGTTGCGCCCTCGGTTTTTTTTTTTTCAGTTTGTGTAGTCAGAGATAATTAAGTGGAGCGCTTAATCAACTTTGAAATTTGCAAAATTAACTTACATATTTAATTTTGAATAGTAAATCTACGCACACAAAGACACAAACAGAGTAGTAGTACTGAGTAAGAAAAAGAAAATGTAGCATAATTTGTTTATCAAGAATACAAGAAAAAAAAAGGGTATACTTTTCACCTCGTCTCAACCCTAATGTGGACGGTAGCGCGGAGAATAATCACGAGCTCCTCGCTTTGATGGCACCTCGGCTGCTAGTGCTGTTTCTTTGGATTGCACCCGGTGCATACCCGTCACAAAAGAAAACAACAAGGAAGCTTAAATATTGTAAAATTTTATTATTACCTGCCTTATTAATGCAAAAAGAAAGTGATCATGAGGTGACTGAAAGACGTTTGCTGGTTTAAAACAAATAAAGTGTTTTCACCACAATTAAAAAGAACTAAAATGAAAAAGCGTTCGAATCTGTCCAGCAGCCGCTGGGTTCCCCATTCAGTCTCCTGGTGATAAGTTCTTTGTAAAGGGCTCATAAAACGATATCGGGTTGGAATATTAAAGCGATAGCTTTAAGGAGCTTGTTGTGCAGAAAAGCCGTTGTTGGCGCTGGTATTGGCGTTGACGGAAAAATCCTGATTGGTCCTTAAGTAATTCATTTGCTTCAAAGAAAATTCGAAGAATTTTAGGCGGAGGCGGGATCGAACCCAAGACCCTCAGGTCGTGAGCAAAACACGCTACCCACCAGGCTTTTTTTTTTACACACTACTTACTAGGCAATACCGACACTTTTTCGTTTTGTTTATTACCTGCATTGACATGAATAAACCTCACACAACACTACCACAAAAAAAAGGCTGAAACACGTCGGCCTCATTTTGGCACACGCGAGTACATTAAAATCTCTTCACCTGCACTAATTCATTCAAAACCGGCATCCAATCAGGAGGTTCAGGTTGTGCTTGGTACACATCACGAATATATGCGACACTTTCAATGAAATTGTCCTTGACTTCGCAAACATTCACGTCCGCATGACGCACAGCCATCCTAGTAATGCAAATTTTGTGTAGACTGATGACAATGAACATGACGTAGGGTATTCCAGCGTCGTTCTCAACTGTCAAAAAAACGAATGTCATGTAGGGTAAAGGGGAGCTGTTTCTTAAAAGTGCTCTGGAGGATGTCCCAGTGGAACACTGCATCCCAACACTCTATGAATACGTGCTCTACAGTCTCTGGTCTTTTACAGAGAATACAGTTGATTGACAATGGGACAGACAACCCTTTCTCTTCCATCCATGATTTAACAGGTAGCACACCGCAATGCAGTTTAAAGACAAAAGACTTTACACTTGGTTTTACCGTAATCTTTTTAACCCTTTTGAGCACAACTTGGCCAGGTTCATTAGAGTACAGTGATCTATACAAAGGGACCGGTAGCAACACCTCCACTAAATTTTTGTGCGATCTCTTCCGAGCCACAGAATTAAGGTACTATAGAGAAAAACACACTTTAAACATTCGAAAAGAAAGTACAACTTCACGCAACTAACCTTGAACACCCCTGCGAATACCGTCCCTTGACGAGACTACAAACTCGAGCAACACATTTTGCAGTATGACCTGAATTAAAGTACGCCGACAGAAATCTTTTTAATCACGAAGAAACATGAATCTCGACGCAATATGGCGAATAAAGAAGCGGGATAAACCCAGCCCACCACTTTGAACTGAGAGAAACAAATTCGTGCGTGATGAGCGCTTACAGGTCGAACTCCATATAAATACAGCAAATACTCTTTGCAGTTTCTGCACTTTGATACGGGACATAACCAGAACTTCCAAAACATACCACACTTTCGGTGTCGAAAACAAATTGCATATGAGAGCACTCATAAACATTGGGAAATCCCGCCCTTTCCAAAATTCAGATTTCGTTCTCAGTCTCTCTGTCCCATCATTCCAGTACTGCTTGTTGCCACAATAGTGTTCGAGTGGTACGCCAAGATACTTGACTGGCAGGCACGTAGCCAGGGGGGAGGGGAGGGCATGGGGTCAGCCCCCCCCCCCCCGAAATCTTCCATTTTGCTGGGGCCTCCTCTCCCCCTCCCCTCATACAGCATTTTGTCATGGGCGGGGCCCCCGAAACAAAATCCTGGCTACGTGCCTGTTGACTAACAAGGCTGTCCACCGAATGTTCATAAATATATGTAGTACCCCTAATCTCTATGCCAGAAACCTGCAGATTTGTTCCAGTTAATCAGGCCTCCAGACTTTTCGCAAAAGGACAAGGCCACATTGACCACTTCGCGCACACTTTATTGATCCCCGCAAAAAACAGCAACATCGTCTGCATAAGAGAGGACCTTAACTTTAGAAAAGTGCAGCTTGAAGCCACAAATTTATTCATTCTTGGTCAGTTTCAAGCAAAACGGCTTCAAGTGAGCGGCGAAAAGCAGGGGGAACAGCGTACAGCCTTGCCCTGCAGATCAGCGTACTTTAACAAGTTCACCGAGCCTCCTATAGACAAGCATACTCGACGAACATTCAATATAGGCCATTCTCAAACCATCAATAATGACAGACCCAACATCCTTGTGAATAAAAATACTGAAGAGAACCTGATGTGACACACGGTCAAAAGCCTTCGCGAAGTCTAGCTGCCACATTGCAACTCGTCCTGTGAAGGTGTCACGAATGTCAAGACTCGTACTTCTGGCAACGCAAATATTGGTACAGATAGAATGTCCTTTTATACCGAATGTTTGATGCGGCCCCGCTACAGAATGAATGACATTCTACCAACGCCTTGCCAAAACCTCCATGAAAATGTTATAGTGAACATTTGTCAAACTAATGGGTCTGTAGTTAGTAACGGACTGAAGTTTTACTTGATCATCAGGTTTCGGAATAATAACAATGTGGCTTTTCAAAAAGGACAACGGCAACCACCGTGCTTATAATCCGCGATGAGCACCTCGTTCAGGGCGTCGGCTGCCTCCCTTTGTAAACGATTTATAGAAATCTGCTCGTAGACCGTCGGTCCCCGGCGTGTTGCCTGGGCTCAGTTCATCAAAAGCTCTTTCTAGTTCGTTGACAGTAATCGACTCTTCTAGCCCTTTCTGGATGTCTTCCTCTAGTGTGGGCATCAACAATACAAACTTTCTTTCAAAACCAGTACTCATGGGAATGCTTTGTCCTAGCAGATCGCTATAGTCACAATGTTTCTGTAACATATCTCCTTTATCTCATTTCGTTGAGCGTATCCTTTTTCATCGCCCAGCGCGCGCTTTGTTGGCATTTCACTCATCCAAAGTTTTTCCGCTCACGTTCGTATAATGGCCCATATGTATCTTTTTGAATCCAGCATTTCCAATTGGTTCTTAAGGTCTCTTATTTCCTCCTTGAAGTCGCCGGGTTTTAGGCTTTCTTCGGTTAAATTACTGTTCAATTGGCGGCGCAGGTACTTTTCTTTCGCCTGTTTCTGATGGCTTATAATGCTACCTCTTTCTAGCGCGTTCATCTTCAGCTGTTCCTTGAGAAGTTCCCATCTTGCTCCCCACATTTCTTATTCATTTTCATGAAATGTTTTAAATGAATCGCTAACTAACGCTTCAAAAACGTCATCCTCAACTAGGCTATACTGTTCAGTTTCCACAAAGACCAATTCCACTTTTGTGTTTTAACCTTGTTGCCAAGGGTGAACCTAACTAAGGCGTGGTCACTGAAAGACACTCGCTGTACCGCAAAGTGACGGCATAATGGAACAAGGTCAAGTGAAATGTACACCCAATCAAGTCGCGCATGGCTGCGCCCCTGAAAATTATTATACTGAAAATTCCCTTTAGAAACTATGCAAGCCACATCCTCTAGTGCGTTTCGCACTATAACATAATTTAAATAAAAATACTTTGATCACGAATACGTTCTTAATCTGAACGATCATCCGGCAAGAAAACACAATTAAAGTTTAAAAAAATCGCTCTTTCAGTTACCCGGTACTCATTTAAACTTTAAAAACACTCTCTGCATCCTTTTCTCGCATTTTGGCGCGTATATACAAATCACACGCTAGTTAACATTCGAAAATGAAAAATCGCAAATTACAAAGCGGCCAGCGGCAAAAAAACTGACAGCGGTTTCGACGATACCCCCTGATTGGCGGGTAAACAAGCAACAGCCACCCCGACATCCCATCTGAGTGAGAAAAACAAATATTAAATAGTTCGAAAAGGATACACCATGCGGTCCGCCTGTTATTGGCATTGAACTTTGGTTTCCTGTACGGCAATAATGTCTAGCTCATTGTCAGTGAACAACCGACTAAGTTGGACCTGCCGGCGTCTCGCCGCTAGTCCACGTACATTAATCATGGCAACGCGAAGGGCTGCTTCTATCGTTACAGCCGTACTGGAAAAGGAAAACCGCGTGGTGTTTACCTTGGGTCACATGGCCGTCTGTTTGGCGTCTCAAGGCACAGACACAGGTGACCCAGTGGGGCCTTTTGTCCTCCGTTCACGGTGGTGAGTTGGCCTCCTTATCGTCCCTCAAAATGTTCGTCTTTTTTCCAGCGCGCCTTCGTCCAGGCACCATTTTGGAAGGCGGCTTCTCCCAGCCCTCCACAGCAGAGTCCGCACTGGCGTCGTCCCTACACCTCTTTGAGGCAGGGCCACCCGCAAGAACTTCGGCATCACCCATGGGCTCGTCTTCCTCGTCCTCCTCGTTAACGTCGACGTGGACCTTGGTTTCCGTGGTGCTCGGCGCAGGACTTTCTGCTGGTGGAGGATCGCGCACCTCCGCGATCCGGACCTCATCTGCCTTTGGCGCCTTGACGTCTATGCTCGACGGCACGGCGCCTCCGGGCACACCTGTGGTGGCCTCCGCAGGACTGGCATTGACGTTGTTCAAACCCCTAGCGGTCTCCTCGGTTTCCGCCTTGCCCATGAGGAGCTCTACATTCTCGTTGTTGCAAACAGGGGCCGCGGCCAGCGCGTACGTCCGAACGTATCCGGTGCTCTCGTGACCAAACCGTTGGCGGACGCTGCACCTGAGGGCTCCACACTCCTTTCAAATGTGACCCGTCGGGCTGCAGCGTGAACAGAGAGGATCCCTGCCAGGCACAAAAACAAGGGCCATCTCACCTGCAACTCGCAGCTTGTGCGGCATGTCGTTGACGGTGGCACCCCTCTTCAACCGCAGGACCGCCGCACGCATCATGGTGCCGATGCTGGTGCAACCGTCGACACGCCACCTTTCCCTAGTCACTTCAGTGACAGTTCCCTATGGCGCCAGGGCCTCTTTCGACGTCGTCGTCTGCGACGTTGAATAGCAGACTGTAGAGCTTGACCCTGATATCCCGGTTGCCCGGGTCGACAACGATGCACCGTCGGCCCTGGACGGTCAGCTCGGGCGTCGAGAGCATTTTCTTCTTTGCCTTGGCATTTTTGAAGGTCACCCTCATGAATGATTCATTTGATATGCCCCTAGGGCAATGACATGGACCAGCAGGGACTGGCGACGCAGTTTGTTATGAACATCCTCGACGCGATATGGCTGCGCCTTCAGGTCAGCATGCAGAAATACAGTATTTAAAGCGACTGACCCGGTTGGTAGTGATCGCAGCATAATGTTGTAATCCTGTGACTCTTCCTCAGACCTGCTACCGCGGCCCGTGAGGGCCGCGGTAAAGGTCTGAGGTCGGCTGAAGCCGCTAATGTGGAGGTAGATGTTTCCCCATCCGTTCACCTCGGCGTTCGAAAATGGAATCGTCCCCACAGACACACTTGAACGGCATGGAAAAGAGAAGGGGTTTATATTTAGCTATCGCGTTCCACTCTTAAATGCGAAACTTGAGCGTCCTCTTGTAATTTTCATGACTTTTGAGAGGCGTACTGGTCCTAGTCTGGCAGAAGTATACTCGCAAGGACCGCCACTGATTCAGAAGCTTCTTGGTCGCGGTGAAATTGCGAGGACAAAAGGGTACTATTTCTTTCAGTCTTGCCTTCGCATGAGCTTGATGACATAATTGTGGGATCGAAACCACCCGCGTGACGACAGTCTAGCGCGGCTCATGGATTGGACACGAGAACTGCGTGAGCGCTCGACTTAGGCTCGTAAGAATCAATGCCTCGGCAAAACCACGGGTAGTTGCTCGTGTCCAACCACTGCGGTGATCAAAATAGCCGAACTCTATTAGTGCTTAGAGATCAGCACGTGTTTTCTTTGCCAACCCCAGCGCGTGGCTAAGGCGGCATAGGATAGGCACCAGGCCACATGGCCGCTTGTGCTGTCTCCGAGTTGAGGAGATGAACGATCCTCATATTTCTCGAATTTATTTGCCGACTGCCATTGCTCAGAAAGAAAAAAACTAACGCAAGTTTATTTTGTTATTAACGTTAGGGACTGATTCCGAGTAGTATTGTGCGAACGTAGAAAAAGCATGTCATGGCCCCTTTAATTGTGGTGATAAAGATTTGTATATTTTTAAATCTGCTAACGTCTTTCAGTCACCACATATTAGTGACCTGGAGGACAGTCGACCTCCGAAGACCTTTATTTTCTGCGCCAAGGCCTTTTCAAGTCACCTCCGCTCGCCATGCCTGATATTGAACAACCCGCTACTGGTGAAGAACTGTCAGCAGTACACTTCCGTCTGCCTCTACTCTAGAGAGCGGACCAACAAACCTGGTTTGTCCAGGTAGAGAGCCAGTTCTCCACCTCGCGGATAACTTGGCAAGTCCAGAGCTTTCACCACATCATAGCAGCGCTTTCGCCTAATATCACAGCGGAAATCAGGGACCTAGTCCGCCTGCAACCTCTCCATATAACACCTGCAAGGCGGAGCTCATACGAAGGACCACGTCGTCGGAACAGCACCGTCTCCAACAGCTCCTCACTCCAGAGGAGTTGGGCGACCGCAAGCCACCACAACCGCTGAGGCGTCTACAACAACTTTTAGGTGAGAAGACCTTCGACATCGCGTTGCTTCGGGAGCTTTTCCTGCAGCGGCTGCCGACTAACGTCCGCATGGTCCTGACGTCTGCGTCGGGATTTGACCTCGAAGAACTGGCGAAGCTCGCAGACTTCGTCGTGGAAATCACTGTGCTCACCATCGCACAGGTCCATGATCAGACCAAACCCCTTCCCCAACCACGACTTCACCTGGCGTGACGGCTCTCGCATCCGACGTCAGCGGCCTTAGGGCAGAATTTCATCGAAAGAATTGGACGCTTCGCGCCTCAGATCGCTGTAATAAGTGCCCGACTTCCAACAAACGAACGTCGCAGATCAACTTCTCGACAACTTCGGCATCGTTCTTCCTCGCCCTCCCAGGGTATGCGTGCCAGTACTGTCATACCTTCGCCACGCAAGCAAAGAAGTGCGTTCCACCATGCACGGCCCGGAAAACGTCCAGACCCGCCACTATAAAGGCGGCGAGTGGTGCCGGCTCCGAAGCGAGCCGTCTCTTCTTTGTATCAGACAAGAATTCTGGTTTTCGGTTCCTGCTCTATACCGGCGCCGAAGTGAGCACTCTTCCGGTAACGTCCATCACCATCAGGCCAGAGCGCTCCAACGTCACTCTGCAAGCGGCCAACGAGTCAACTGTTGCAGCCTATACGGCGAACGAGCGCTAACACTCAACCCTAGTAGCGGTCAAGCGATAACCATAGGCATGTCTGGTGCACCAAGACACAGTGCGCTACAAACACACTGTCACTTGATAACAAACTACGGGGTTGGTTGAAACATTACGTAAGCAAACGAGAGCAATCTGTCTCTTAAATGGGGAGAAGTCTGGATATGTAAAAGTCACTTCTGGTGTACCAGGGCTCTGTTCTGGGTCCTTTGCTTTTTTTTACTCACATAAATAATATAAGTGATGGCTTACAATATAACATTAGACCTTTTGCAGATGACTGCATTATTTGTACAACAATTAAAGTTACAAGCATATTTACTTCTAGAAAGTGATCTAAACAAACTTTATAGTGGTGTGACAAAGGATGAACCTGAATGTTAAAAATTGCGTGCACAAAATATTTCCTCAGACAAAAATGCCCCATTGCTCTTCTATACATACGAAATAATGACGACATTAAGTTTAGTTCAACCGTAAAGTACTCGGGGGCTCTGCTGTCTGGGGATTTATCATAAAAGGAACATTTTAAGTAACGCTCAAGTCAATTTGAATGCTTAGTTTTATACGTAAAAACGTTCGACAGACTTCAAGAGAATTTAAAGAAACTTCAAATTTTACTTTTATGTGCATCGATTGTCTGGAATCCACACAATAATCTATTAATAAACAAACTTGAGAAACTGCAAAACCAGTGCGTTAGATTTGTTTTAAATAACTATGAATTTGGAGCAACCACCACCAGCTTAAAAGGGTACCTACACTGGTAATTACTTAGTGAACGCCGAAAGGCTTTTAGGTCGAAGTTCTTAGACGAAATTTATAACAATAAACTTACAATCGATAGGGAACATGTTTTTACATGGACCATTTTATATATCGGAAAGAGCTGAGCACCAGAACAAAATCCGACCCTATTCATGTCGTACCGATGTCGTTTAGCTTTCTTTTTTCCCCAAGAACTATAGAACATTGGAACGGGTTGCCTAGGGATGTATCTTTGACAAATTTTCAGGAAAGTGCTTCAATAGGTATTGATGTATAGGATTTGACGTATAAATAGGATTAGAGGATGTGTAACCAAATAGTTCGGCGGTTGTGTTCGAAATGAATTATTATGTTGTGTTTAATTAACACTTTTTGTAAAGCCCTGCAATGCATGCTAAACGGCGATGCTTGTATTTCTGCAAATAAAAAAGCCACCATCTACATAACTTGCCATTAACAAAAATCGCACTATAAGAAATGCCTGCGTGTCTACTTACCCGCAAAACACTCAAAGATTCAATCTGTGCGATCTACGCTGTGGAATTACGCAATGCAAATCGTCATGCTTGCACTGCGTAATGCCACAGCGCAGACTTAATTTTCAGGTTTAAACAGATGTTCCGCCTCATCATACGCTGAGCTGATTTTGTAGATCGCAGAGATTGGCTCTTCGAGTGTTTTGCGGGTATCGTAAGCAGGCGCGCAGGCATTTCTTAGAGTGCGTCACGTATTCTCATAACGAACGATACTATAAAACAAGCACTCGTGTAATTAGTCAGCAGTCGCACTTGTAGATATTCCGTGCCTTGTAAAACGTTTTACATTTAAACATGCATACTCCGAGGACTATAGACAATGGCAACCATGGCGGCCCGGCTAGTGCCTTACGCGTGCAATCAAGTGTAGCAGGCGTGTGGACGTAGCTTTGGCAAACTTATAATTGCACGGGCTTGCTTGCACGAGGAGAGACATGGCGACGGCCAGTTGCCCCACTTGCAATCGTCTATAGACTCCGTAAAATGCGCTATGCTCGTGCGGCTGGTACACCAGGCAAAACCCCGCTCGTGCTCGTAGCCAGGGGCTTCCCCATGAATTGAAATTAGGGAGGTGTCTAGATGTTTACGGGGGGAGGGGGGCATGGAGAATGGAGGAGTCGTTGCGAATTAAGGGGGTGCCTTCAGAAAAACAAGAGGGATGGGGGGGGGGGGTACACCCCTAGGGTGTGTGTAGGCAAATCAGTGCCCGTAGCAGAGTTGAGAATAAAAATCAGATACTTTAAATTAGACCAGTTTTTCGACGATGATGCATATCAAATCTTGTCCGCAAAAATAATCCAGAAAATAGTTTTTATCTACCGTTTATTTATCGTCCGATGCTTTCTATGTGCATTTGATTGGTAATAAAATCAAAGAATCATCGAGCAAGGCAGATTTATATCAGGCTAAACACGAGCAGAAAGCAATACTCTTCTAAACAAATCAGAGCATTGCGTTTTGTTTTTCTACTTTTCACTTCGTTAGTGAGTTAAGTAACGTTCTATAGACCTATTGCTAAATTACCCAAGCATCAAGGAAAACGCAGGGATTGGTGTTCACGCACAACACGTGCTGGCCTCAGCAGTAGTAACTTTTCTAAAGCAAATGCCTAAAACAAATTGCATCTTGCACGCGCGTTCGTCAACGCTTTATTTTGGTTATTTACTTCGAATCTTTTATACAGGGAAGGCGTGCGCGTTTGGTGCGTGGAACAATAATTCCTGAATTCTCCTTGATGCTTGGGTAATTTAGCAATAGGTCTATTGAAAGCGGAGGGATCGGTGGCCGAGGGAACGGCAGGAGTTTTCATGTTCTCCAAAGAAAGTTCAAAATCGCCCTCTGGCCGAGTTATTCCTTCGACGTCTGAGTCTGCCTCTGTCAACAGTATGGACGCCTACCATTCTGATGCCCCTTTTACCTTCAGGTAACGCCGTTCTTAATTCGCTCTTCCTTCATACGGACATGGCCGCCCGACCATATCCTGTCCTGGACTTCAGGGATGCCATTTTCCCCCTCGTCAACCCAGATGACATATTTACTCTCGGGCAATACCATATGTCCCACGTCTGGATGATAACGTGTGCGAATGCCGTTACAAAGGCTAAATTGGCCGCATGTAAAGAACTCACCGTCAAAGGCCGGAAATGACTTCTGATCGACCCTGAAACCAAGGATCTGAAGCTGAAGCTGCTGTGGTTACCGAGTCGCATTGAAGACCGCCGAATAGTTGAAGTACTACAGCTGTTCAGAAAAGTGGTCTCAATCGAACGTGAGAGGTGGGTGGTTCCAGGAATGGAGAATTCGCAGACCATGAACAGATAAGTGCACTGTCGCTGGCGGAAGGTGTGTCATCTTCCCAAATTTTATACCTGCTCATGGTCTTCGGATGCAAGTGCCTCGTGCTTGTACCCGGTCGACCCCTGCTTCGTCTACGGTGCAACAGGGTCGGGCACATCCACCGGTACAGTCGGATACCACGATGCTCCCAGTGCCGATGCTTCGGGCAGACCGTAGAAGACTGTGTGCTTACGTATGCAGACAGACTGCGTCAAGGAACGCTCCAAGGCGAAGAACCTTCGACGGAAAACCTCATGGACGTCAGTGAGGTCGTCGAACCTACAGGCGACATTTCTTCTCCCGTTCACTATGAAGAAAATCTGACTCATGCACAACCTTCATGTGAGGTTGAGGCACGACACCAAGAGCCAGCTACACAAGGAACGAACACAACAGTCCCTGTGGTGATGGTGTGCCCGGTATCCTCCATTACGACGGTAGCATCAGAGGACTTTCCACCTCTTACTGTCAAGACGACGCAAGAGAAGAACCTTGAAGAGACAACACCTGCCGAAGAAGACGGTCAGGGAACCACGATTAAGACTAGCGTGGTTCACGAAGACCCACGCAAGGACGAAATACCAGGTGACAGCTCAGCTCCACAGTCAAAGCTTTTAGATCACAAACAGGCAGCCAAACAACGCAAACCGTACGAGAAGCATAAAACAGGCTCGGCACATGTCGGGGGAAATTCCCCAGCCCACAATCATCAAACATAAATTGTCATGCGTAGCGCCATACCGCTTCATGTGGCAACCTTAAGCGTTCGAGCTTTAAAATCTAGAAGGAAATAGCATCATCTTCTTCAGCTCTTGCGTCACCAACAGATAAACATTCTCGCTGTACAAGTAACCAAGATTTCAACAGAGCAAGAAACCGAAATTGCATTGGAACCGTTCATGAGTGATTTCGAAATTTGCCTAAGTCGTGCGTGTGGTACTTCAGCGGGATGTTTTCTGTTTCTAAAGGAAGTCAGCACTTTCTCGTCAATTTCCTTGGCCATTGATGTGGAGGGGCGCTTTCTTTTATGTGACCTAACGTATGATGATAAGGCCTGGGGGTTCATGTGTGTTTATGCTCCTAATGTAGGAATATTTTCTTTTCATTTGTATCTCATTATTTGACTACACATAGAATTATTGTTCTTCTTGGTGACTTCAGCTGTGTTTGCAGCAATCGAGATTGTTCGCAACCAACGTCTAGAAATTATTCGAGCGCAGCCATACTAGAATGATTAATCATTGAGCAAAACCTAATAGACCTTGGTGATGTCAAATATGGAGACCTACATTACACACAATTCCAAAACTCAATTTCACGCCCAAGCATGCACGTAGTAATGATTTGTTCTACTTATCTTATGAGAGGTTTACGACATGTTCACAGAATAATAAAAATCACAACAAAAATATTGTATGCAAAAAAACAAACGAAACACGTCAAATAAACACGTTTTAGAGAAACATTTACAAATTACCACCGAACTACTTTATTTTATAAAACGAAGCAAAATGTGTCAAAATTAGCATCTTTAAATGCATTTTACGAATATTGTTACGATGATGTGCGACGGGCAGCAAATGACAAAGACGTATTCACTCAATGAGAGAGAAAGATATAATGGAATCCGGGCCGTGCGCGCGATGGTCAGCACGATATTGCACCAGCGTCGTCGTCTTCGTCATAAGAAAAAAATATGCTTAGCAATTATTGTAGTTTTTTAGAGCGCAGCTCTTAGGCGACCGTTTCCGGGTTGAGCGGCGTCGGCGCAACCGCGCCAAATTTAGCGGAAAAATTCACGTCACGTGACCTTCACACCAATTTAATTCCCCGCTAAATTTAGCGGGGAAAATGATGGCGCATGATTTGGTGTCACGTCACCTATTAACAAATTCAGTTTCTGCGCTAGATTTAGCTGAAAAATTTACGTCACGTGACCTCAACACCAATTCAGTTTCCCCGCTAAATTTAGCGGGAAAAATGATGTAGCATCTTTTGGTGTCATGTCACCTATAAACAAATTCAGTTTCTCCGCTAGATTTAGCGGGAAGATTGACGTCACGTGCGGAGGAGGAAGAAGAAAGAAGGAGGAGGAGGAAGAATGGAGGAGGCGGAGTAGGGGAGAGAAGGATGGAAGGAGGAGGATGAGGGGAGATGAGGAGGAGGAGCAGGGGAGAGGAGGGGGAAATGAGGAAAGGAGGAGGATGGGGGTGATGGAAAGAGTAGGAGGGGAGGAGTAGGATGGTAGAGAAGGAGGAGGAGGTGAGAGGAGGAAGAGGAGAAAAGGAGGAGGATGAGAAGGGGAGGAGGGGAGTGTACGCAGGGGGAGGAGGGGCAGACCCTCCCTCCGTACCCTCCCCTCCTCCTTCTCAAGAGCTGCGCTCTAATTTCACCTTACAGAGATTTGTAAAAGTCTTTAATTTTTATTAATACAGAAACACAGCTCATTTCTCTAAATGTGGTAAAACTGCACGTCAATAAAAATAACTTTTTTTCTTTATTTCTTAACTGTTTACAGTTACTTGAACAAACTTGTTACGACAAAACATTGTGTAAAATATGACCTCCTTAAGAGGAAATCGACTACAAACCTTCACTCAAATTTAGCTAGCAGACATTTTTAAAGCGACAGCTTTACGGGAGACACTTCGCAGAGATTTCGACCTCGTGGGTTGTCGTCGCCGCGCGCGCGAGCGATGGAAAAAAATTTTAGAGCCCAGTCTTAGGCGCCCATTTCCGCGTTGAGCGGCGTCGGCGTAACCGCGCGCGTTGCATTATGTGATGTCACAGTTTCCCCGCTAAATTTAGCGGGAAACTGAATTGGTGTGGAGGTCATGCGACGACAGTTTTACGGCTAAGCTGAGAAACTGAATTTGTTCATAGGTGACGTGACACGAAGTCATGTCTAGCGGTGAAATTGAATTGGTGATGAGGTCACGTGGCCTCAATTTTCCAACTAAATTTAGTGGGGAAGCTGTGGGAGGAGGGGAGGGTACGGAGGAGGAGGAGAGGGCACGCAGGAGGAAGAGGGGAGGGTACAGAGGAGGAGCAAGAGAGAAAAAGGTGGTAGAGGAGGGGAGGGTAAGGAGGAGGAGGAGGAAGTGAGGGTATTGAGGCAGGAGGGACGGTACGGACAAGGAGGAAGGGAGAGTACGGAGGAGGAAGGTACGAAGGAGGAAGAGGACACGGAAGAGGAGGAGGAGGGCGCCGAACCAGTTTGTGAGGAGAGGGATCTATTTCTTTCTCAGTTTGTTTAGCACGGTATGTCGAAAAACTAAAATACCTCGAGAGCTGCGCTCTAATTTCGCATTATAAAAATTTGTAAGCGTTTTTAATTTTTTCTCTCCCTTCTTGGCGCGAGGAGGGGGAAGACGGGACTTCCGTTCGGCCTTGCCGCGCGAAGAGAGTGAGGAGGGCGGCAGTTCTGGCGTCCCGCCAAGAATGGCGCGACGAAATTCTTTGTGTCGTCTGTTTGAAAGACTCGTTTTCAAACATTACTCACGTTATGCGAAATCCCACTTTGGCAGTATCCAGTTGCTACGCGTAATGTTGGATGGTTTTAGAAACTTCCACCGCGCTTACCCAATTACTTCACGGATCATCGAGCACTGCTGGCGGTCGTCGGTGGCATCCACGACGCCAGCGATGTTTATTTATTCACTTACCCAGAGCTCCTGAAGGCGCTCTGGGTAAGTGAATGAATAAATAAATAAATGAATAAACATCGCTGACGTCAATTTTACCGTTAAATATTGCGGGCAAATTAACATCACGTCACCTCATGTCACCCGATGCTAGGTCACGCCTCGTCAATTTTCCCGCTAAATTTAGCGAAACATTTGCGTCATAGGACCTCGTGTCACCTCACCTGAAGTTATGTGACGTAGTCACGTGACGTGACGTCACGGTGTTGTCGCGTGATATCATGACGTCATGTGACGTCAATTTCCCAGATAAATTTAGCGCGGAAATGCTCCAACGGTTGGACGGACAAACCAAAATCTGTTATCGAAGATTAAAAGCTATTTGCCTCGAGATCGAACCGTGTCGCCACCGTGCGGCCAGAATTGAAAACATGCGAAAGCGGGGATACCGCCGCGTGCCGTCTGCTATGGGTGCACGTTCAGAAGTGTAAACATCGAAGTCGCAAGCCTGTTTCCGGCTCAGCTTGACCCTAAAAAATGTTCGATGTTTTAGTTGTCATTTCTTCTTACTAACGGTTGTGTTGTATCGTTTCACATGCTTGAAATACAGCGAAGCGATTATTATTAAGTCAGAAGCTTCCATAATCTTAGTGTGTTGGGTCGCGGGTCCCACGTATTTTTGTTATCTCGCTTTTAATGCCGATTGGAGCTGTGGTTTGATTAGAAAATTAGCCCCACTGACCGCGACCCTTTATTAAACTAATCAATCGATAAATCCGTTAGTTGATTTTTCGCCACTCAAATTTCATGAAAGACGTTAAAAATACGCATTGTTTTACTCTATTTACTGTCATAAATGACATATTGCATTTCAATTTCAAAATTCCCGTTGTGACGCCTCCAAAAATACGAACACGGGAAGCCTTTTAAAGTGAAGTCATTTTTAAGTTATTATTTAAACAGCATAATTACCCTCGGTGACAATCACAAGCACGCTGATGTAGTTTACCGTGCGAGCCTGTGTCATAAAAGAAATAAAGACGTCAGAAATATTAAAGCAGGCAATTTTTTACTGTTTGCTGACTTTTTCCAGCACAAGATTCCGATTAAACGACAAAAAAAAATCGTAATTAATGCATCATTCAAATAATCTGAAGGTTAATCGATGAACAGCCCAGTCCTCACGCATGTGCGTTAGGTGAGGGCGTAGGGCGATCGGAAAGTCTCGTGAAGGTCGTTAGCCCTCATCAGTAAAAGAGTGTCGCTGCGGCCGATGCTATCTGTGTCGTGGTGCGGGTTGTTTGTTGGAGTTGCAGAGTCTACTGCGTTTGAAAAAAAGATTATTTAGCCAGAAATTTATAATATCAGCCTCTTGATATCCGCGGCCCTCACCAAGAAGAGTGAAGCAGGTGAACCCACACTACCGAGAAAAGCATTTAATAACACAAACATTTTTGCGTGGCTCAGTTACACTAGCTTCTTACACTCGCGGCAGATATTACACTAGCGGCAGATATATTAGAACAGTTTGTTTCACTTGTTTCAGTTGTCCTGTCGACGTGCAGTTTGCAAATCGTAACCAGAAGAGGCACTCTCCTCATCGCAACGTAGTATAGTTGTTCAGACTCCGAAAAACTTACGCACACCATATGGCACAGTAAAAGGAAACTGCGGAGGAAACTGTGGTGATCCATGCTTCCCAACGTCTGCCTAGAGCAGACGGCGCATCCACACCAGCGATTATTTAAATTAAGGCCGTACACTGGTGACACGATTCGATCTTCACTGAAGCACCGAACGGTACAGCACCATTTTCCGCTAGAATGGTTTTTCCACTGATACTATGAGACAAAATATAAACGCAAGAATCTACGCCCTTCTCGCGCGCGAACCTGGAGAGCCTATGGGGCGGCCGTGCTTCTATCCCCACTTTGATGATGATGACAGACGCGACAGTAGCGCCACCCCTAGGTCGATCTCAAACCCAATGAGGATTTTCATATAAATTTAAATTTTGTGGGAAGAAATTAATCTAAAAACGACCTAATTTGTTCACCCGGATACAAAGCCTTTGCGCTGAATTTTCTCGGTCACCAAGAGAGGGCAAACGTGCTTTCCTGCCCTTTCGACTCCACCTCGTTCCGCGCACTGTTTCTATGCCACCTGTTTCTGCTCCTTTTCTTCTTGTCCTTTCGACCTCTTTCCGCTCCGTGCGCTTTCTCACACCACCTGCTTCTGCTCCTCCCGTTCCTGCGTGCAGGGTCCGTAGCTCAGCCAGCAGCGCACTCGTCTTCAAAGCCGGCGACGGAGGTTTAAATCCCTGGCACCAGTGTACCGTTTTCTTTCTTCTTTTTTTATTCTTTTCTTAAAGATAGTTTGGCGGTTATCGGCGGATCGACCTACACATTTCGTGCTTACGCGGCTCTTGAGGTTGGTTGGTTGTGGTCCTACAAAGCTACCGCTTAAAAAAGACCGATCACAACGACACAAAAGAAGAGCTGCGGATGTCGTCGTTCTCGAAGCTTTGCCTTGATGTCCTGGCGCTTGACTCAAATCGGATTGGCTTGGCCAGCTTGGCCGACATAAACATATAGCACATTCACCCATAAAAGAAGCGAAAATTAGCACTTTATTAGATACAAAAAAATTAATATTATAATTGGATATCAACAGTAATGAAAGATTACAAAGAATTCATTTATAAACATTTATTTCACGTAAGCCTCAGTGTCCGAAAGAGTCGCTAGAGGCGTGTCGTTAGCTCTCGTAACACTGGTATCTAGCGGGTTGCGAGGTTGTACTAAAACTTGAAATCGCGACTCCCCTACAATACATGTGAAGGAAGTTGCAGTGGATTGCGGATAGCGTAGCGGGAGTGACTGAACGATCTACTAAAACTCTCTGATATGTTCATCACTCCCCGTAATGTCTGTTTAAAATCTTCCAAAAAATCTTAAACGGTCACTTTTGAAATGCTGCAAAATAGTTTATATCATGATATATTGCCTTCTACGCATTCAAGGACTTTGAAGATAAAGATCGCAGGTCATTCTCGCACTCGTAAACAACCTCCCCGAATCATTAAACAAATTATTCGAGTTTTTTGTTTAAGACCGCGCAATTTTCGACCCATGTCTAACCTGGACGGTTACGTATGCCAACACGCTGACCTTAACCCAATAGCTCCCTGGTGCCAAAGGTCGCAAATAATAATTAACGTCTCAAAAACGCAACTGGTTTCTTTCGCGCGCGCCCTTGGACTTATGCGCCACGTGTCCTTCTTGCAAAGATCTTCTCTGTACTTCGTCTCATCGTCAGTAAAGAGGCCAGCCGACGGTGCGAACCGATGAGAACAATCAAGCGGCGTCAAAAGCGCAGCGTCTCGGCATTGTTCGCGTTTTCGTGCGGAGGCTACCATCTGCTAAACCAATCAAGCGAAGAGAATGCGTCGCGACCTTGCGCGTTTCGTTTGTGCGTCGGCGTTTGTGTGTCTTCTAACCTTTGACTACGCTCGGACACTACGTGAAAGGAAGTGTCCTACACCTTACGTGGAACGCGCATGTGACAGACGTTTTGGCTAACGCTAACTGCTCTTTCGCTTATCGTCTATATAATCCAAGACTGGCACCGTCGTCACCGAAAACAACGAGCCTTAGATTGCACATGTCACATCATAACCTGAATATGTGTCATCGGCTTGGTCCCGCTCGAAGCACTGATTGGTAAAAGGCGTAGAGACAGGACAGAATCGCACGTTCAGATTACTCCCGACACACAAGAGTTACTTTGCTAAGGATGCAAGCTAACCTCGACTTTTTTTCTCAACCAGAGGAAACTCATCACTCCTGCTCCTCTTTCACAGCATTTAAATGACATCTAAACTTTATTGCAACTTATGCCCGATCGCATCTTTACCCTATTGATAATGTGTGCGAATTTCGTTCCATTTCTGCTCTGTTTTTCTCATTTCATGACTCCAGTTTGCTCTTTAGAATAGTGGGCTAGGCTAACCTGCCTAACAGCACTGCGACAAAATGCGATCATACAACATTAATAGGCAAACTAAGTGATGATTTGCAACCATATTCTCTAGCATGACCTTCGATTCGTTTTCATGCATTCTTCGTATAAGGACTGTACATGTCTAGCTTATTTTCTACAGCTCATTTCTTTTAGGTAACAATGATGTAGACGAATTGGTGTCCTTTGCTTTCATACAACAATCTTCTCTCTCTCTCCCCCCCCCCCTTTTTTTTTTCCTTTTGCGTAATGATCGCACGAACCATCTAGAAAAAAAAATACAGGAAGATGATGATGACCGAAGAAAAAAGAAAAAAGGGGGAAAGTCGTGCGTCATGAAAAGTCATTTTCTCTCCCCTCTCTCCGGCAGCGGGCGGAAGGTGCCGTCCCACTCGACTCTAACGGGTTTTTCGGCTGTGGCGGTGAGGGATAACCTTTCATCCCGGAGGAGCACGCGCTAGAAGCGAAAGTTGTCGCATTCCTCTCTCCCCCCCACCACCACCGCTACCGCCGCTGGCTTCCTCAGGTTCATCGTCGACGTCATCGTAGCTTTTCCTCTAGTAGCGTCAGCAGCAACAGCAGAAAAGAAGTCGTTGTTGTTGTTCTCGTAGGGGGCGGGGCACAGAGCTCTCTCGTCGACGTCGGTATTGCGCAATGTAGGACAGCGGTCCGCGATTGGTCAGCGGCGGCCAGCCGGTGTCCGGCGGACCCGCTATAAAAGCGGAGATGAGCGCTGCCAGAAGGCATCCACAACTCGCGGCATCATATTTTTTTTGTTTCGCTGGTGACATTCCACTGCCTCTAAGGAGCATCCTACCAGCCACAACTCGACGAAATGTACAAGGTGAGCTGATGCTGCGACGTCGACTTCACCGATGCCTCCGGGGTGCACCGTCCTGGCCATCTCGAATCCTCGAGAGGACGGCTCCGGAGTTTGGGCTACCTGCATTCGGATTACGACCCTGCGTCCACATCGCAACGTTTTGCTTGCCCTTTTTTTATTATCCTTATCCTTGGGAGGCTTTCACGAGTGTGGGGGAAATTAGCTGCACATGACATACTGCTCTGCGTTATTGGTTGTTTTAAATCGAAACTTTTTTATCGTCGCTTTGGTGACTTCTTTCCGATTACGTATTCGGCCTTAATACAGAGACGATTTTTTAACTTGGGTTTAGAGGTTTGTTAGGAAGTCTGTGGGTCTGCCAAAAGGAGTGGTCACTTTCTAGAAAAATAACGCAACTTTACGACTCTGGCTATTCTTAAAGTATACTGCTATCTAGCTATCGCTTTGCGCGTATATCCTACACGATTTATTTTTGCCCGCGTAAAGCTAGAGCTTTCAGGCATTCTTTAGATATGTTGTTATCGTCACTTAAGAGCGCGGTTGAGCCCTTTGTATCCTCATCCTGATTCTGATTAATGTTTCAGATCACACTTCTCCTGGCGTGCGTCTGCGCTGCCGTGAGTACCCTCCACATATTTTTGTCTTTCGACGCAGTACTATCATTTGCAAGTTCAGAATAGTCTGGCTAACAACGCCGCACGTTTTCCAAAACTGTTTTGTGAGGAATGCCTCTAAGGATATATTATGCCTTATAACCAGTAGGAATCCGTTTTATAACGCTGGTTTCGACTCGTTTCACGTGTCTAGAGTTTGCAAGAGAGACGCGACGCACTCTAAAGGAGGATTCGAATATTTGCGTTTTTGTGTGACTAACAGCGCAACGACCGCTTTTCACTGCTCACGACGAGGTTGTTCCTTACTACGTATCGTAGTGGAACGCAACGTAGTGGAACGCTCAAACGCAAATAACTGAAACAGCCTTATGGTATTTGTTTGTAGCGTGCTGCTGCGATACCACCGCCACAAAGATACTGTCACCGAGACTTTCTGCAAACTGCTTACAAACACTGCCCGACTACTACACTTTGCCAAATGAATGCCACTTGGTGCGGACCTTAACGCATGGGGAGATAAAAAAAGAAGAAAACATGAATTATTTGACCGATTTCAGATGTATATTTATATTGAAAGGAGGTTGACTGTCCCCATATATGGCTTCAGACGCACATTACCGATCCCCTCTTCAACCCCCCCCCCCCCCCCAAAAAAAAAAAAGGAAGAAAAAAAAAGCCATCATGATGAATAAGCAACCATCCGCTAGATAGTATGCACATTTCAAAGCGCAACGCTATATATATTTTTTATACGAAATGTATGTCGTGAAAAAGAATCTGCTAGCTTGAGCGCATAATTTGACCTAGATGGTGAAACAACTCGGGTGCGAATGTTCCTGTATTTTATGCTGCGCTAAAATCTGTATAGCTAGACTTTGTAGCACCGATCATGCGAAACAATGGCATATAAGCACTTACCACGAAAAACAAATTGCATCGCATAATGCTATTTCTGTACCTGATGTAACCGGATTTGTGGATTGCCAGACGGTATACCTCGGCTAAATTACACGCTATTCTCGCTCGACAGTAACGTTTGTTTAATTCCTCGCTCGATACATCTCCAAACTAAAGGCGGCCCATAATCTTTCATTGGTCATGAAAGTTCAGTGTAACCTCAAAAGGGTCTGGTTTTTATAAAACTTAACTTTCTGCAGCACTGCAGTCAAAGGTATAAACGCCTGCACACTCGTAATCTTCGAAGCACATCAAAGCCAAATACTCGCACATTTCACACTGTCTTAAAATCAAAATGGAAATTTTCCCGCGTGTGTGGATTTGATAGTCCTGCGAGTCTGAAGGAGACGTCGCAGTCAACTGTAAGGATATATGCTGACAAGTCCGTAGACAATATTTATGAGAAGCAATGAGGTCAACTAGATGGTCCATGGTTGAGGTCATCCTTCATAAGAACTTTGTCCCACCAAACGGGCTGCAGACGAGTGACCTGACACTTCTCAATAGATGTACCACGAAACACGCAGTAGCAGAACCATCTTCACTACACAGGAGAAAAAGGTCGTGAAGTATTTATATGGCTTTCTTAATGTAACGTGTAGTTTTAATGATATTCGTTTTTGCGCGGTAGTAATTTTAATTGGGATAAAATATGTTTTGAGCAAAGTACAGGGACTTTCCGCGGAAAGAAAATCGTGTTTTTTTTTTGTTTTTTTTTGGCCCCTGGTAAATAAAGTGTGCGTCTCAGAAAGCTTGAACCCCGTGAGAATGTGACGATGGCGGTTGGGATATAACAAGAAAAAAAAAAAGAACAAAACATTACCTTAATAAAAAAATAAAATTATTAGCCGACATCTACGTAAGCCTAATATCGTTAAAACAAGAAATGACACTGTGGGCGCCTGTAGCCTATATTTCAATAAAAAAGAATATTGTTAGCAAGAAAAGAAATTTCGTTTTTTTTTCTTGCTGACAAGCTTTTTTTCACTGAAAGAGATGCTACAGGCGCCCACAGTGTCGTTTCTCGTTTTGACGATATCGGGTCAAGGTGGACGTCGGCTCGTAGAGAAATTTCGTTTTTCTCAATTTTCTTTTGATCTAGGTAACGTCATGTTCTCGAACTTTCGGGTTCTATCCCAACACATTCTCGCGTAGTTTCAGCTTTACGCGATGCATAGTTTATTTACCCGGGCCGAAGAAGAAGGTTCTCTTTTCTGTACTTGCGATTGTAATTAAGTCACATTTCAAAAGCCACTTAACTTAGTCACCGAAATAATGAGAAGGTCAGGAGGAGTTTCAGTCGTTCCGCCTCAAGCGCGAGCTTTCCGCTTTCGATAGCGCTTCGGTGTTTCGCAAGCCTTGAGCGTGCACGCGCAGCCAAAGCACGGCGGAAGGCACCGAGCGCATGCTGGAGGCCGAGCGTTTCAAAGAGACGCCATGTCGGTCTCACCTTGTCAGTGACTGACTCGACTCACTCCCTGTGGTCCATTGCTTGCAGGCCGCCCAGCGGGGGGTGCACCCCAAGAGAACTACGGCCCTCCAATCCCGTACGCCTTCCAGTACCTCTCCCAACTTGAGGACGGCAGCCACTCGCACGAGCAGAACGGAGACGGCAGCGGCAAAGTCACCGGCAAGTACACCTTGACGCACCCCGACGGCACCTCGAGGACCGTCACGTACTACGCCGACGACACGGGCTTCCACGCCGACATTGTGACCAGCGAGGTGGGCACCGAGTCCAAAGACCCTGCCGACGTGACCATCCAATCCAGCGCTGTGCCAGGACCCGAGGCCGCCGTCGCCAACGAGGGCGCCCGCCGCGGTTGATCGGCGCCCGGAGGCTTCAAGGGCTAGATGAACCGCTAGACCGCTACGACGCTTCCGCGCTTCAAACTGTGACGCTTGTGTGAACGTCGTGTGCATCCGTATATACGATCGACGTCGTATCGGAGATGTCGCGCGTCGTCTACAACATCGCAGACGCGGGCCTTGTGTAAAGTTTACTTCCTCACCCCGATTCCTGTAACTTGTCCTCCTCTTTGTTCGTCTTTCGCGCTGTCGTGCTTCCCGTGCTCGTGTCTTGGTCTTGGTCATCGGGTTCGACTGCTGTTCGTCTTGGTTCGTACTTGTCTCTTGTCTGAAGTCACTTGTGCATTCTCTCCGTTCTCTCTGTTCATTGCGTGTGTGATCTGCACTTCTACTGTATAATCCTCAACGCGAAGACCGTTGCGACTGTTTTTCCCTTTTTGGGCTAAACAAACAAAGGAACCAAGGGTTCGCCTTTTTCTCTATTGCGGGTTTGTGTCGTTCTGTCGTTCGGGGTACACTCTTGGAGTATCGTTTTGCTGTTTTTCCGCTTTTCATTTCTTTCACGTGCCAAGACGCATCTAACCGCCGCGCGCCTGTGCTGGTGGAAGGAGTGTTGTGTTCAAGTTTCTTTTGCCATTGTCATTGCTTCCTTTGTGTGACTCTCACTTTCCCCGAGTGTCATTTTGTGGTTAAATTTTATTTTATTTAGGTGTGCTAGCCGTCTCTGTGTACCCACAGTACAATAAAAGCAATTGTCTTGACTGCCAGTCTATGCCTCTTTCCATGTGGTCACGAATGAAGAAACTGTGGCAAGAAAATCCTAGAACTTGTCCACTGATAGGATCTGCTACCAATAGCTACTACTGAAAAACAAAAATTGCACGTCCAGAAATACTTTTGATCTGCATTTCTGAGGTCTGTGCCTTGCAACATAGTTTATCTGAACGTTCTAAATTTCCAAAAGGCAAACGACAACCAAGAACGTCATATCTGGTTTTAGGAATGATTAAATGTTCACCAGGATTGCCTCAACAATGTTCACGGCAAATTTCTGCACCTCTAGCTTACTCTCAAGAGAGTTATACTTCGCTGAGGTTCACAACTTGCAACATCAACATTTCTTTTTTGAATAACACTATTCATGGCTTGCATCTTCCGTCATCGCATTCTACATGTGGTCATTATTACTTGTGTCCGCCGAGACAAATAAATTTAATGATGCGAAATATAGGCCGCAGAAGGTACGCGCTCAGTTGCAAGGTCACAACAATGGCCGCTAATGTGACGTCAGTGAGAGCCATGCATTATCGTGCCGTCACCAATAATCTAGTGCAGTACTTAATCATCATTATCCTACACAAGCTGAACTATATTAATTTCGCTTTGTATATCAAAGGCACTCAGAAAGGCATACTTCTAATAAAATCAATTAAACGATTGAAATGAACTGAATTCAAAATATATAAGCAAAATAAAAGAAATAAAAGTCGTCCCTCCAGTTTGTCCCACATATTTTGTATGTCCTAGATACGAAAACGCTACCGAATGGGCAGGCTCCACTGTCGACGATACATCTCCATATGCAGTCTTGCACTAAGGTCAACTCCTACATTGAATAATTGGTGCCACCATGCGATCGTATTCTAATTGAATGCGTGTGGCCTGCGTTACAAGATGGACGATTTATACCAATTGCTGGCCCATTACGAGTTTCCGGTTCTCACCATTACTTAAGCAGGTGCGGGAGATAACTTCCGGATTTCCAAAATATGTATAAGCTGTCCAAGACATGCCCATCTGCTGCCTGCGGTGCGATATTGTGCTTGCGCAAAACGCTCGCTTCGAGACCTTTGTCGGCGTTAACTGTGGGCATTTTAGTGTGTCGCTTGTCAGGTGAAAATGACTGCTAGGGAATGTCTGTAAACTTTGCAAGTCTGTACATCCGACCACTTAACAGATTTACAATCCCTAAATTCACTAGTGACGCACAAAATATAATAATAAAATGCTTTATATTCTGTGGCAGTTTCAATGCTCATAACTAAATTTGTCTAAGTGATCACTACGGCATTAGAAAAAATATGATCGCTAATTAACTTGCTATATTAGAAGACAAAATGCCACGTATATTGGGTCTTCGATATATCTAAGTGTCCAAGATACTGCAGTAGTTACAGTAGGGTGGTTCTCAATATACTGCAGGAACTGCAAGATGAAGATAAAGTTCCTTGAGTCACAGACGTTATTCCTCCAACGAACCATCTTGGATGGATTGGGGAACGAGTCGGAATTATTATCTTTTCTCGTTTTCCACCTCAAATTTTCACGTTCCTAAGAAAAGAAAAACAAAAACATTGGGCACATATCACAAAGTGTAAAAGTTCATAGCTACTTGATCACCGAAACTAATGATTTAAATGTGTGCACAATTGACAGAGTTATTACAACTATTTGTTCAAACATGGAACATTACCACGCGCAATACTAATTCCCGGCGCATGCCGTGAACTTAAGGGTTATAATGATTCAAATAATTAAATGAAAAATACGACGGGTTAGCTGCATCATCATCTTGAGGACCAAAACACCCACGCACGTACTTGCCAAGATGACAACTATAAGAATGGTAGCGACGAACCTACGTCTTCTTGATGCCCCTTATACAATCCCAAGGACATTGAAAACCGTTCGCGTACTACGGACATTTTTTTCTCAAGGTCATTCGTTCGAAACATTGGCAGCACGGCGTAACATTTTAGAGATCATCGCTGCTGACGAATTATTTTTGCTGTTCATAGAATCTGGAGGGGCTGCTGTCATCTCAGAATATATTGTATTGTTCCACGCAGCGCATCACGCAATAAACCAATACGCTTTTTTTTTTTTCTTTTTTTCTAGAGACAACGCTACCTCATTTATGTCTCTACTCACTTTTTAGAGCGCCTTCGAACGCGAAAGCGGAAGGCTGGACGCCGGCGCTTGGCAATCGAACGCGTTCGAAGTGTGAGCAGAGATGAAGGCAGCTAGCTTCACGTCCACCCACTTATCATTCTACTCGGATCTCGGCCGTTTTGACTCTCCCCACGCTCTTTCCTCTCCTCCTCTCACTCAGCTTCTCGTCGGACATAATTTGAGTTATTTCTACCGGTTATGCTACTTGCTATATGACAAACTTTATGAATAATAACATAATGCATAGCAGTGCGAGGGTGAGTTGAGGGATCTAGCTCTGACAGCTTTTTCCACGTACTGATGGTTTTGGAAGGCGCAGCTGTACAGAGCGCAGCGCAGTTAGCACGAGCAAGTGATCACCAATATTTCCAGGTTTTCTCTTCACATGGAAAGTCAGTAGTCAAAATGATTTGAGTGGTAAAACGTGACTTCCTGTCTATGGGTATTAACAAGCGTGAATGTCGTGTTTCCGCTGGCTTTGTCGTTGCACATTGTGTCACAAACTCTGGACATAGATGCGCAATGATATTTCTAATCACTAGTGTCCAAGATCAAATATTCAGCGGAAACATTACTGTGCTGGAGTTTCTTGACCAAACAGTAAGCCAATGAAACTACTGGCTTTAGTGTTTTTAATTAATTTTTTTAGATATGTCTCAGATGCCGCGACCTACGTTGGAGAGCTTACTTTCTGAAAGAGCGCAAACGTTTTGCGGCTTCAAATGCCGTTATGGGAAAAGCACAGATTATCCGGCGGAGTTCTTCAAAGCAGTGTTTTCGGCCCTACGTTATCCAAGGCTTTGTTACCATAAACTGCCTTACTTCCTTTGGTCGTACATCAATTTGTCTGTTTACAAGGCCGATATATTCATACGTAATATAAACCTCATTTCTACTATAAGAGCTCAAACGTTGTTACAAGAGGACGCAGATGTAACTGAGAGAAGTTCCCTAACAACAAGGAATGTAGCTATCCTCAACAAAGAGTCAACGGTTCTTTTCTCTACTTCAAAAACTGCCCAATTAATTTCAAATATTTACACAAAGACATGACATCCCATTAACTATATGACTTACATTTTTGTTTATATTCCTGCACTCGATGTGCTCAGATGTCTATTTTTTCCAATTACATTTTTATATGAAGGAGTAAAACATGCCCACACAACGAACCGAATCATACTTTTGAAATAGACGTCATTGTTTTCGTGATAAAAAATGGCGTCTGAGAGGAGATGGAAACGGCTATACTTTCCAAAATGCGCGTTGACGCAACTTTAATATCCACAGGAATAAATAATACGACTTTCTACACCATCAATATTGAAATATATAACGCACGCAAACTGCAGTATAGTAGGAATAGTTAAATTTTAATTAGGTTCATGTTAAAAGAAATATGACAAATTCGTCTTCTCGAGCAACGTTTTCATATTAAGGCATAATTTGGCAAAGTTTTAAGATATGTTAGAATTATACTTTTGAGCTTAAACTTCTTGCAGAAAGTACCGTTTATCAAGCTTTGTGTAATGTTAACAAAAATATGTACCATTTGACTGTTATAAGATTTCTTTTTCTGCATTGCACCTGGAAATCTTTTTAGTAATCGAAAGGGTCAAAATATTGCAGTTGTTGTGCGGCACAAAAAACATATTAACGTCAATTTTCTCTAAATTAAATTCCGTGGAGCCTTAAAAATTTATCATTCCGAATCTGCAGAAAGATGTTCCATTATTTTTTATTTTTTTAAGCTAAAAATAATAAAAGTATAGTCATGTCTATGGGGCAATCAATTGGCATTGGAGGGTTTCTGTCTTAAGGAGTCAAGGTACTCAACCACCGCCTGCCAGAGTTGCCGTTCTTTGTCGTATTAACGTCCAGGCGCCATAAAGCACTCTCGGTCAGCAGGAGCAATTGCCAAAGATAAAACAACAAACTCGTAATCCCCGTACTAAAAAAAAAAGTGTAAAAGACAAGTATTTGTTCAGAGCGTTGTAATAAAAATCATCAGAAAAGCAAGAATTGTTAAATGAATATAAATAATGGGAAGAACATAAAGCGCAGGGGCGGACAAGACAATTTTCCAACTACTAGCTCTCCATTTCGAATACGTAACACTAACTGAATTTTCTTTCTTTTTTTTTTAGAGAGACGTGTTTTGTTTAGTTGAGTTCTGAGTGAATTGAAGAGCGGGAATGACAGTGTAATTGCTGTCTTGTTCTATTAAAAATGCCAGCACGTTGGCCGGCCTCTGTAATTTTAATTCCTGGGGGGCCATGTTCGACAAATGTTTCGTTTCTCCTAAAAGAAACGGAAGTGACAACATCGCGTCTGATTGGTTAGAGGCTCAAATGACACAAGTTCCCAATGAAAATGTGGGCGGAGAGGGGTAAACCGAGCGCCGGAAGTGGCAAAACATTGACATATCGTTTCCTTGCTGTTTCGTCTGAAAAGGGAACAAGTCCTTCGATGGTCTCTTACGGCGGGAAACCGATTGACTTTGTCTGATTTTAGTAATGGGTCTTTTTTGCACCGGGAATAAGGCTCGGTTGGGTTTATTAGTGTGTGTCACATAAATGAATAATATTTTACGAGTATCTGCCGCTGGCAAAAGACGCTTCAAAATGGATTGTGCTACCGCGTCGTCGAGAGTGCAGTGGCGAGGCCGGCAGGGCTGCGACGGCAACGTTTGGGTCCTGCGGGGCCGCGCTCGTTTTACCATTTACCGTTACGCAAACAAAACTGCGTTGGTGTCGTGTTGTTACCACGTCGATTGTGAATTCTAGCGAAACTTGTGAAGCACCCAGAGTTGCATTCGTCTCGGCGGTGCACGTACCACGCCGTGTTGACACATCGAGATCGCGGTGAAGCGTGTACTAGGGTTTACACTCGTGCTAACTTCTGTCACTTCTGCAAATTAGTTACCGGAAACCCAGCGTTACGACCACGGTGCGTGCAATTCTTCTCCATCTTTAGTGCTAGGGATTTAGCCGTGGGTAGAAAGTATGTGTACTTTACAGTATGTGTAAATGTAAATAAATAAAATCAAAATTACGTTGTCCAACTTATGTTGTTTTTCTGTACTCCTAATGATAACAGTAATAGTACCCATGTTTGCTTGACATATGCGTATCCGAGAGCGAACATGGCTCATGCGCAGCTATGCATAAAGAATGAGTCCACCTCCACGTCTGGGATGCGTCCGAGTGAATTTATGACGTGCTACAGGTGGGGCTTTTACTGCACATTGTACTTGCGGTTCGTCCTGAACATTAGCTGTTGTGGAATACGTCATTTTAAGCTCAGTTCATTGCAGTGAATTTTCGCTAACTCGTACAATCGCAGCGCACGCTTGCTTAATGTACCCCAATTTTGGGGCCTCCACAATGCTTTACATCTATTTTACTCTTCGTGTTCTCACTCATTGCAGCCCCCCAGCAACATTGAGAATATATGTCTGGTAGAAGTTCTAGATGGCACAGTATTGTCAGACAGTGAATGTAGCATGAAAATCATCTGTGAACATGATAGTTCCTGCTCAAGGTTTCAGCTTGAACTAGCTGCACAGCATTGTCTGATGAGTCTTCTGATTAATTTTGCAGGTTACGACAGTGATGACCCTTGCTGGAATCCGTCCCAAGACTCGGACCGGTGTCGTGCAAAGGATCTTGCCGTTGGTGTGTCACATTCCCAAAGTCTGCAGCCCCTGCCATTCTGAAATGTCAGTTCCCAGATGTGTGCAGTCATCAGAGCCTGTCGGACTGGCACTTACTGCCACCTGATGAGTTTACCAGGAGTGCATGCACTTTGACTACTGGCTGTGGTGTAGCTGTGGCGACAGCACCAGCCAGTTGAGCTGCCGTCTGTTACGCATGAATTAAATGAGAGTATATCAATGCTGGATATTGTTTTATTACAAAGTGGTTGTTATTTTTTTGTAAGCAGTTTGCCTTTTAAAGGATCAAATGAAGGTTTCTTGGTTTCACTCCTACCACACAGCGGAGCAAATAAATTAATCAAATGTGCACACTTTGAGGTGCCTAGCCTGAAGAGATTGCTGGCCCACCAGGGTTTGAAGCTCCAGACGGCCCATGGATGATGCCCACCAACTGGAGCTTGAATACCTGGTTGATGACAGTAATTATTGACTTACACAGTGTAGAGAAATTAAACTAGTTTGATTATCTTTTCAAGTAACGGACGTGACCATGTGTACATCTCTGATGGAGTAGACAATATGTTATACAAAGACTGGATAGAGCTTCACGCAGCTCGTACTAACATACCTAACGTACTGTAATTATCTTCCATACAAAGTGAATGTTTATGGAGGATGCAGCAATGTTTTTAACCCTTTGACGGTTATCGCCGTACATGAGCAGCGGTGATTACATATTTGAAAGTGCCCACCTAAACGCGAAACTGCGGACATTGCAGGAGGTGTTGCTATTTGTTATGCCTTTGGTGAACACTGAACAATAAACATTATATTCCCACATTGTTTCACATTTGCTGGGCTATTTATAGTTTTCAAATTAGACACTCCGCGCATGTGATGCTCAGTTCTCATACCAGCTGCTCTGGCGGTAGTGCCTATGGGAGGAAGCACAGGCACTTCAAATTCAGACTTTCAACACCTTACAGTTATAAATTGAAAGAATGGGACCTTATCATCCGACGGGGAAGTTACGTAAATGTTCCTCCGGTTAAGTATCTGAAGCGGCTGGAATGTTGCGGAAGTGGATGCGCTAATATAAAAACGAATGGAAGAAAGTCTAGCAATAATAAACCCTGGGGGGAGGGAACAAGGGGGACAGAGGACAAAGACAAATTTCCAAACACAACTGGGTGACTGGTGCACGACTGAAAAAATCTGCCTAGTCCTAGTATCGAACCAGGGGCCTCTCCATTTCCAGTGGAGCGCTCTACCGACTGAGGTAACCAGCAGTTGGATACCAGGACCAGGTGGATTTTTCAGTCGTGCACCAGTCACCGAGCTGTGGATGGAGATTTGTGTTTGTGCTTTGTCGCTCTTGTTCCCCCTGTCCAGGGATAATTATTGTTATTCTTGTCAAGCTCGCTTACACCTTTGCATTAATTTCATTATCATCAAAGAAAGGTGACAACTTTTTGCTTTCAATATTTTCATTTGGTGCTTCTAAACCTAAACAGCCTGCAAGCACTGCACCTAAACAGCCTGTGCATTGACCCTTCTGGATATTCTTTTGCAAACAAAACCGGACCACCAAAAATCGTCTTTTGCGAAAAACAAAATCTCGACTGTCAAAGGTTTAATAGATACTGTGTAAGCAACAATGCTTTGGCGGACAGTTTCTAGGAGGCGCAAAGACCGTAGTTTGTGCCGAAGGCGCATGCTCTGCGAAGCGGCGAACACGGCTGTAGGACCGTTCGTCAAACGACAATTCGCCGCACGTCAACTGGTAGCAGGACTCTTCGTCACATTGGGCAATTTGTCAAACAATTAAATTTTTAACCGCGAGCGCCCCCCCCCCCGCCCCCCCCCCCCCCCGAGGACCTCGGGAGGACCTCGGGTTCCTTCGGGAGGACCTCGGGAGAAGCTCGGGTACCTTCGGTGACCCCCCCCCTCCACGAGGTTATGTGACCCCCACCTCCTCGAGGTCACGTGACCCTCCTCCCCGAGGTCACGTGACCCTCCTCCCCGAGGTCACGTGACCCCCTCCCCGAGGTCACGTGACCCTCCCCTCCCTGGGGTCACGTGACCCTCCCCTCCCCGGGGTCACGTGACCCCTTGAGGTCGTATGACCCCCCCTCAGTACACTTCCCTCCTCTTGCTCAAGAGCTGCGTTCTAATTCGGCGTTACAGGGAGTTGTAAACGGCTTTCACTTTTTTTTGCATTTTTTATGTTTATCGAACACAGTTATTCCAAGTGAGTAGAATTACCAGCGACCTCCTTCCTTTATTTAATTATTTTTTTCTCGACAAAGGAAATTAGACTTTTAGAAATTTCTAATAGGCACTAACTAAAGTAGTTACCGTGTATCTGCCCATTCCACGCTAAGTGCCCATTCACAAATTTGTAATATCTGAGAAAATGTGCACCGCACATTTCTAAGTAAAACTGATGACCGGACAAGTGCCCATCGTCAATGTTTCCGCAATTATCTCAATTCTGAGTGGGCGCTTGCACGGTATTTTATGGTACTTTTGTCTTGTCCACCACAAACTTGGCACCCCTCTGAGTAACTAATGGGAAAAAATGGCCCGCGAATTGCTAGGCCATTGCGGAATGTTTAGTGAAACGTTTCGGTGGTGCATGCGCAGTCTGTGTGTGTCCCGCATGCGCAGTCTGCGTATGCGAGACACACACAGACTGCGCAAGGACGAGTTACATTCTTTTCGTGTCGCACATGTGGACGAGCTACATTATCGTTGTGTCGCTGTGGTTGTTATATTCTCTCCCCGTTTCTGTGGCTTCGTGTGGATGGCAGTGTATGAAAATCCATCACAAAGCATCATCTCTACCAGTTTTTCTGTCTGGATGACTTCCATGGCAACTTCAAAGATAGATGCGCAAAAGCAAACCTTTTGTGGTAGTCTGCTGATTCGTAAACGAGTCATTGGAAGTCACAATTGAAGGTACCCAATACCTAAGCCCACAGTGCTGAAGAAACTGAAGGGTCTGGGACTTAAAAGGGAACTATTAGACTAAACGTTCTAAACGGGAGCTGAATAATAAAAGTGACCGAACGCTAAAAAAGCGAGTACGAGGGCAACAAGATATTCAAACATTCGACAAGCTGTCCTATTGACGAATCATCCTAAGATGAATTGCCCTATGTGACCAATTGCACTGTTACAAACTGCTCTATTACGAATTGTCTTTTGACGAACGACACGTACCCCGGCGAACGCGTGCTTGATGAACCCTGGAGGTTGCATCCACACTGCTTGTACATCATACAAAAGACAGTGTTCATTGCAGAGAGAATCGTATGCGGACACGCAAAGAGCGCTGTAGAAGCCATTCACATGCATTCATCGAACAAGCCTGCAGATAGTTGTTGTACGTGACGTCATACACGGAAGGCCTCATTGCCTGCAGACTGCCTTTTGTGAGATAGATTCTCCGAGTGACCGCCACTCAAACGTTGTAAGAAAACAAGCTGTGAAACACGCTGGCGCGCGCGCACTTTTATCTAGGTTGCCTTCATATCTCTTTCAAGGCTCTCATGCACCTTGAAGAGCAAGAGGATCATGGTCATAACTTTTGCTCGCCTTTGAAGGAGAGCTTGCGCGAATGAGATTTTAAGCGAGCTCACCCTCCCGCGCTAGTGATTTTACGGATTGTACATCAGTGATACTTGCGCTTGCTGCGTTACCTGAAAGGCAGCAGACTGTCCCACTAAGTGCTGGGCGATAGCAGGCGTATACTTTTCTTTGTAGTTCCCCTTTTCCTGTAAGTAGAAAGTCATAGTTAGCCTCCGGTCGCTGGATTTGAGGAGAACGATTGGCTTACCTGTACAGAACTTTTCTCGGTATTAGTAGACAAAGAAAACATGTTTTATTTAGCACAAATAAAAACTAAAAACAATATCAGACAAAACTCAATTAAAACTAAAATATTAAAAGGAAACACACGTGCACACACACAAAGAAACCCCCCCAAAATAACACAATTTCAGCATCAAACACAACTTTGAAAATTAGGCAAAAATACATCTTTCGGCAACTTGTTCCACTCTTCGATTGTTTTTGGGGAAAAAAAACGAAAAGGCAAAAATATCAGTACGACGAGAGTAGGGTCGTATTTTTCTTGGGTTGCCTGCTCTTCCCAATACATAAAATTGATCATGCAGAAATGTGTCCCTGCTGCATAGGATACGATTGTGATGTATACTATCAAGGAATTTTAAATTAAAAGATTTTTTTCGTTAAATTAAAAGCTTTTCTTCTAGCACGTCGGTTATTAACTTTTTCAAGTTTATCTATTAGATTATTGTCAAATAATTGACGCGTACTTCATACATAGGCGAATAAAAGTAAAATACAAAGTTCCCTTAATTTTGCTTGATCCCTGTCGGACATTTCGTCGTATAAAATTAAGCATACGTACTACCTTTAAGGCTATCATATCTACATGCACTTTCCACGCTAAATCACTAGACATCATAACACCTAAGTACTTGAAATTTGATTCGGTTTCAATTAGTTTATTATTTATAATACAGTTAAATGAAATGGGACATCTTTTTCAAGAAAACCTCACGTGCGCACACTTCTTAACGTTTAGATTCATCCTCCAACTGGGGCCCCATTCAGAAATTTTGTTCGTATCGGTCTGTAAGAGATTGATATCATTCACATCCTTAATTGCCCTATAAACAATGCAGTCATCTACAAATAGCCTTATATTTGATTGAATTCCATTTGTGATATCATTAATATATACCAGAAAGAGCAGAGGACCCAAGACAAAACCCTGGGAGACAGCAGAAGTCATGCGTAGATATTCGGATTTTTTACCATTTAGAACCACACGTTGTTTTCGGACGCTCAAGAAATCCCTGAGCCAAACTAATACATTATTATCAATTGAGAGTAGGCTAAGTTTGTAAAATAATAATTCGTTGTTCACGAGATCAAATGCTTTTTTTAAAATCTAGAAACGAACAGTCAACATCGTTCCTAATATCAATAGCTCCAGCAAGAAAGCGAAATTTTCAACGAGTACGGTGCTGCAGGATGCCTCAGAACGCAATCCGTGCTGATATCTTGTAAGAAAATTGTCAATGTTTAAATGAGAAATCAAGTCACTATAGATCACATGTTCCATAATCTTGCAGCATATGCACGTTAAAGAGATCGGCCTGTAATTTTCCACACAGCTTTTCGATCCTGATTTATGCACTGGCACCACATTTGCCATCTTTTAATCGGATGGAAGTTTTTTGTCTCTTAAGGATTTGGTAAAGAGCACACAACAAATAGTTCGCTAGTTCCGCGGAACAGTTTTTTAATATAACGGTGAAATATTATCTGCCCCGGTTGACTTTTGTACATCAAGGTCTCGTAATAATGAGGCTATCACGTTATACGTAATCTCGATGGATGACATGAAATGTTCCATGACTGTTCGCACACTTGGATAACAACTTGAGTTGGCAGATTCAGAAAAAAACTGCTTTGCCCTTTTGATCCATGATAAGTTGTCCATCTATAAATAAGGGGGTACCGGGTAACGGACGTATCATCCTTCTTGTTTGCTTTGGCGAATTTCCAGAATTATTTAGAGTTCATTTTTAGTTTTGAATCCAACTCTTCGTAATACCTGGCCTTGGCACCTTGTACTGCTGTTCTAAAAAGAGTATTACTTTTTTCCAACTTTGCCTTGTTGGACGCTCCCTGCAATTTCTATACCGAAAAGATGTTCTTTGTTTCCTTTTAAATATCTGCCTCACCTAGATTGTCACCCAAGGCTTATTTTTTGTTTTAGAAGACTGAGCCTCAGATGGAACGTGTTTGTCGACAAGGGCGTGAACACTGGATTTGAAGATTTTCCAGACGTCATCAATGCTTATATCATCTGCCAGCTCTAAGAAATACAAAAATAAACGTGACAATTCATCTTTTATACCGTCATAATTTCCCTTATCATCATAAAACAGTTTCCTACCTTGGAATTTTGCTTTCGGTAACCGTGAATGAACGAATGTCGCTGCCACAATCTTATGGTCCAAAATGCCAGGAAGGCGCTTCGCCACATTGTGGCAAAGTCGGGGCTCAAGAAGCTGGAAATGCTGTCCTAATAGTCGCCGAGTTCTTAATTTAGATCGGTCAAGTAGCTTCGACAGGTACAGTGGTGTCACAACAACAATACGTAACGTCCACGACTCCGCAGACGTGTTTTTGGCCGCTTCCTCACAGGTGTCCGCCATGTTTCGAAATAGCTGATGCGGAGGTTCGCAGCTTCGGAGCGACCTTCGCACTAAGTTTAGACCAACCCTTAATTTTTTTATTTATGTAGCACTCTATGTTGGTTTACGATAATTATCACGTAACAGGGAACTTTTTTTATAAGTTCATTTTAAGATAGATGCGACGCGACTGTCGAGCTCACACAAGATTGGCTGCCGTTGCTCCGCTAAAAAGAGGAAAAGCTCCTCCGGTTGCTGGAGAAACGGACGCTCGCGTAGGGACCTGGTTCCACGTAAAGCGTAGGTACGGCAAGGGGACCGCGTAGCTCCTTCCGCTCTTCAAAGGTTGGCTCCTGACGTCTCTCAAAAGAGTGACAGACGCCAATTTTGCCATGTCGTATCGGCGGCAAAGAGGGCGGTTTCGCGGTGCTCGCCGTTGCTTGGTTACGTTCCTCCTACCCCTACGTCACTTCTGCCTCTAGTAACTCAAAAGTCGAACATAGGTATCCTGTTATCACATTAGGTCGGGGCCCACAGTAGTCATATCAACAAATCAAATCTAAAGATGTCACTGGCAACACTGAGTTCACGAAAAGCATAGAGCATGAGTTCCCTTCTCATTGAACTCTTTGACCCCCCCCCCCCCCAGTGGCGTCACGAGGGTCAGCGGCACCCGGGGCGGAAGCCCGGCGCGACATCCCCCCCCCCCGCGATTCCAACCCCGCTCTCGCGTGTCCCACCGCGACTCCCCCCCCTCCCCCCCCCCCCGCTCTCGTGGCCCGCCGTGACACCCCCCCTGAGCGCTGCACCCCGGGCGGTCCGCCCCCCCCCTTGAGACGCCACTGCCTCCCCCCCCCCCCGGGTCTCATGTTGGCCCTCGACCTTTCCGGCGTCTGTTATCTGCCCCCCCCCCCGCCCCACTCAAATGAGTTTGAGACCACTGCTCCACAGTGTACAGCGATCATCTTGAAACGCACACTTGACACAGTTGTTTATAACCTCGTTCCACTTTCTTCAGACACCACAAACGACACCAAGTAATAATTTCATAACACGTGCTATTTACAAAAACGCAATCTATGTTACATGAAGTAGATCCCCAACTTTCCGAATCCTATGCACATAGAGTAGTTCATTGCCTAATAACTCCACAAACTGCAGACTAAAGAAAGCTATACAGCCAAATTACTTTAACGTATCTATCGTTTAATTCTGCTAAATTCCAGTGAAGTATACGGAAGACAAAAAGGTACATCGCTTTTTACTAAAATCCACCATCTAGAAGAAGAAAAAAAGACTCTTGAAACTTGGCTGGCGGTGCCTGGTGATAGACTAACACAGCGGCGTAGACTTTCCATTTTCCCGGGAGGGGGTGCTGCGCGTTACCTTTTCGCCAGAACTGGGGATTGAAGCTAACGAAAGCACACTGGGATTCCATTTCCCATGTGTTTTGTCAATAAATGCAACGTGGGCGTTATTTTGTTTGGTACCTCGACGCGCACGTGGAACACTTCCATGCACAGACGTTGCCTCCTGCTTGTTGGAATATTTTGTTCCCTCCGTGAATATACAAGGTCCCAGCCAAGCCTGACCGACCTTTATAAGTAACTAAGGCGCATATGTAAGTGCATATTTCAATGCTTAACTATTGACAGCTGAAAATTTATACGAGTGTTACTATGATTATAGCGCTTCTTGTTTGTGGTCGATATCTAAAGTATACGTCTGCTGCATGTTCTGACTCTTCACTGACAAACATAGCGGGTGTCTAGAGTGTTTGATCGTTTTGTGCTCGCGTTCATGGGGTTTCTCCCCGCGGCGGCAAAAGACGCCGTGCGCCCGTAAGGAATATTCAACGCTTGAATCCAACATATGTTCAGTTCGGAAATCGTTTACTCATGTGCCAAGAAGTGACCGACCGCCGCTGCACTGGGTCAGGAGCCAATGTCTCGTCCTCATACTTTTTGATCATATACCGAGGGGAAAGCAGAAAAATAACCAAAATAAAACGAATACTAAGTAGGGAAGTCGTGCATCATTAAAACCACTTTTCCCTCCCTCTTCTCTTTCTTCGGTCACAGGGCGGAAGATGCCATCCCACACCATTCCGACGGGTTTCTCAGCCGCTGCCTCTGAGGGATATCCTCTGATCCCGGTGGAGACGAGTCTGCGGCGAAAGTTGTTTCCTCGCTGCCTCCCCCTCTCACCCCCGCCGTCGCTGCCCGCTTCAACCTCTTGGCCGTCGCCATAGCGTTCCTTGAGCAGAGAAAAAACCGTGTTGTTATTGTTGTTACCGGTGAAAGGGGAAGGTCTCTTCTCGTGGGGGCATAGGGCGCACAGGGCTCTCCGCTCGCGGCGCTATTGCGCAATGTAGGACAGCGGTCTCCCATTGGTCAGAGGCAGACGGCCGGCGCCCGGAGGAGCCGCTATAAAAGAGCAGATGAGCGCTGCACCTTTTCACTGGTTATATTTGACTGCCTTTGTAGGAGAAACCTGCCTCCAAAAGCGTTCATCATGTACAAGGTGAGTTGGAGGAAACGGTGTCGACCTCGCCGCCGACGCCCCAGCGCTGCTTCGCCTCGTCCTGTAGGACGCTCGGCTCCGCCGGACGGCTTCGGAGTGGGGACCCCGTCCACGCCTATCTCGGATTACGACCCTTCGTCCACCTCAAGCAGATTTTTTTTGTTCATTGTTTTTCTTTTATTTTCTTTAGGAACTGTAGTGCCGCTTTATATTTTTGCTTTTCTAGACTATGTGTGGGGTTTTAAATCTAGGACGAGCTCTAAAATTAGGTGACAAGATTTAAAACGAAACAAAAAAAAAATAATTTGGGAGGCCGTTAATTATGAATAGTCAATTTTGAGAGGTTAAGCGAAAGTAATGGGCACTGACCATATCTTACGTTAAGCGTGCTCTGAAAAAAAAAAGAACTTGTTGTAAGCCGTTTTAAATTATCATGACCCAATGTCAGAGTCATAGCAACAAAGAAGAACAATCTAGTTCTATATAGCGATAAAGCGTGCAACCGGTATTGTTTGTGGATTAATAAGCTGAAACTATAGATTTACACTCACTCTCTGAATGGAAAGCCATAGATCGGTAGAGTCATACAGCCATATTTCGTAACCGTATCCACCGAAGTATGCGCACGTATGTTACCTCAATATACCTACCTTATTCAGCTGGAGCTGAGCGGAATTTATTAAGTTTTATATTTATTTTGGCCTGTGGCTGACTCGTTTCTAATCTCGCTCTGAACTGTTTTTGGAAATGTTTCAGATCGCACTTCTTCTGGCTTGCGTCTGCGTAGCCGTAAGTACTCTTTACTGCTTATTCCCCTGCCATTGCAGCATGCACGCTTGCAATATCACAATAATTGAACTAAACACTGGAACAGATGTGTGAAAAACTAACCGATCAACTTCTTGAACCAGAAACGTGGAAAATACGTTTCTCCTTTATACACCTTCCGAAAACTTGAGTATTTAGTGCATGTAAATCACAAATGTAATTTCTTAGTTAAAAGCATACTTTCGATTTCTGTAGGCTAAATACCGTCATGTGACTTGTATTTCAAACAAAACCCGAAAACAACAAAATGCATGTTCCATTTTTTGTGCGACGTGTTTACGGCGCCGTACAGGGTCCAATACTATTTCTTTGAGTAAATTCTTTATACAGAGATTACACATGACAACGAGAAAAGAGCAGATTTCTTAAACAGTTCACAACTCTTTTCCTAGCTCCGAGATTTCAGATAAACTCTAAACGCAGTGTTAAAGGGCTGGCTTGGCACTCCATCTGAGGACACCACCACCAAAAGTTACCTCTACTTACGTTTATTTCTATTATTACGACTGCGCACTTAAACCGGTTCTATTTGTGTGTGTGTAAGTGTGCGTGCGTGTGTGTGTGTGTGTGTGTGTGTTTGTGCGTGCGTGTGTGTGTAGTGAACTGCTCCGTTTCCCGTGGGATACACTATGGATGGATGTACATACAGTTAAACACTTTGAATCGGGTGGCGGTTTGCGCCACTTAGCAAGTCTCTTAATCTCATTTGCTAATGCACGCATTAAGCTTGAGCCTTTTAGTAATATTATTCATTTAACATTCCGGTCCGTGTGACCGAAGCGCCTCTTCGCAACCGCGGACGCGCATGTTTCGCCCGGTTGATTATCACGGAAATGGGAAAACATTGCATGCTTCCGTCGACTTATGCCACCAGGTGGACACTCTAGGAAATGTGGAGCGTCTGCTTCTCCCACAAAGCGTATGGAAGAGCCAAACCCTAGAATCTACGGAGGTCATTCGGCGAACGACAAAGCTCATAATATGTTTAAACATTAAAAAAAAAGACTTGGCACTCAGCCTGTCCTTTTACCGTTCTCAGTGACACAGCGCAAACCGTTTTTTTTTTCTTTTTTTTTTTGTGTGTGTATGCGGGGTTGGGGGGGGGGGGGGCGTGAAAGATATTATCAGCCCCTTCATTCACCGAGGGCCCTCCGCAGATTACAGCGATTGACTCTCCCAAATGCTTCGCGGGAAAACATTCGCTCCAGATTTCTTAGAGTGGATAACATCTGCTTGTTTATCTTTAACCCCTGCCTGCCCTTGCCTTCCTTGGCCTTAGCACAAGATCGCAGCAGAGGAAGTGATATTTAGTCGGTCATTATAACAATAAGGTCTCTTGGCCAGCGCATTTGTTTTACGTTAGCTATCTGGTGAGATGTGCTAAAGTGTACAAGCATTCATATCTTCGTTTTCACACTGCTGCTGTAGCGCTTTTCCGACATTTCGTGCTCATATTGTGCACATTCGGCGTGCGCCTTCCGATTATTTAGCTTTCTTTCCACGTGTAATTTTAAAGGTTATCACGTGACCACACTTTTTTTATCAGTAATGCGTCTGTGTAGGTGCCTAATTTGGCTGAGATTACGCCGCAAACGAAAACACTCATGTATGTTATTATGATTCCAATTATATTTTCTTGACTTCTTAGTTTTTTGCTGTGTATTGGTATTGGTATACAATGAGCTTTCTGTAAGCACTTAAAGCCATACAGCATTGATTTACTTTATGCTGGTGTTGTACCAGGCACAACCGAATTGGTGAATTGCCAAAAGGCACAATGAGCAATATTATGTGCAAGTTTCCTCGTGACAAAGTCATCTTTTCCATGTTCACCTTGAGGTGTGTTTAAGCGTCTACCCTAAGGCAAACGCTTAAACACGTGTTCAAACGTTTACCCCAAGGTAAATGGTTAAACACATTCGTATGTGATGGTAAAACAACGGCGACCCACAAAGTTCGTCGGAACTCGATGTTTTCCATTGGCTGTCTAAAGTTGGAGTACACCAAAATGGCAAAATGTTTGTGGCTTTGTATAATTTCTAGGACGTCCAGCAGTGACTGTTCGAACAAAGGACCAGATGTAGGTATAAGGACTGATGAATGCATACTCGTGACGTACGTAGCATATCAGGAGACGTGTTCATTAGGCACAATGATGACGTCAACCATCTGGTACGTTGTGAAGTTCATCTGACATAAGGACTGTGCCATGACCGAAAGAGCAAGTGAGCGGGCGAGCGTGTGAATACTTGATATGATTGAACCTGAGACAGGAAAGCAAAAGGAAGACACGTGAAGGAGGGGCACTGAGTCATATTCTGTGTCGTCTTCTTTTCTCGACCGTCGTCTTCGGTCTAAAGTATATGTGTGACCTAAACCAGCTCGCTGCTACTAAACAATATAGTCTATAAATTACATCACTCGTTACTACCATATTTGCTCGGCTAGTAGCGGCGCTGTTTATCAACAAAGCCTGTTGGTCTGCTTTTCAGCGAATCAAGGGGATAGCGAATCACCGCGACCGGCAGAAAAATGTTAGCGATCTACGCGACAGAGATAACGTCTTCACACGAAAATGCTATCGGCTCAGATCGGAGTTTTACGGAGAATCGTGTTCTAAACCTCGTTATTCGCTGCGTTTTTTATGCAAAGCGCGATGATAAGCTGTTTGTCTTCTGCAGGAAAGTAGACGCAAGGGCCTTATTCATAACAAGTGCGGCTATTACTCAAGAAAATACGGTAGTTACTTTTGAAGAAAATGTTTGTTTTTGTTTTAGCTGAAAATCAAATTAATGCACATTCTGTAAAGCTACGCCATAAAGACACATACATCTCGTGCTAAGGTACATACATACAGACTAGTCGTCACGGCTTGAAGGTCTTATCACTTAGTTCCAGCTGAATTTACAGGAAGGTTTCTTCGGGAAATAAAACATCGGGGATCGGTCCGCAAGCGGAGTCATTTAGCATGCTTTCACACTTTCTGCTGATCCTCATTTTCTACCCTGTTGCTTCCTAATTGGATAACTGTGTCGACTCGCGTTTTATTGAATCATAAAGTGTATTTCTTAACCCTCTGGCCACACATAAGTAACTGAAGATTTTGCAAAAGTAAAAGAAAAAGCACAGCTGATCCAATCAGAATTATACTCTACACATTGGATAAAAACGGGATAACCACTGCGAAATCACTCTGTAAAGGCTCAATGGCAGTCGTCTTTCGTGTCCACGGATTATCGCTGCCCCATAATACTAAACTCAAAAGTAACGCAAAAGTGATGTTCGTTAGTTAGCGAAAGTAAAGGTAAAGGTATTTTGTTACATTTTCCAGGACGATAACGAACCTTAGCACTGCGTTATTTTCTGACAATATAACAAGTAACGTTATTTCGTTGCTTATTTTCGGTAACGGGCCCTGCACTGACTAACCTTGACTTCCGAATACAACTAAGACAAAGTCTTAGCTGTGCTTGTGGACGGCGTGTTGACGCTTGTTGTATGTGTCTTCCTTTTCCTTCCCTGTCTTAGGCTTGTTCGTGTCAGCTATAGAACGCCAGATGGGGCGCGGATGACTGTCCCGAACCTTCTCAATCGATGTACAAGATAAAAACGCGCAACAATCTTTCCTCACTCCGTCTGGTCCATTGCTTGCAGGTCGCCCAGCGAGGTCCAGCCGGTGGAGAGAACTACCCTCCAATCCCGTATGCCTACCAGTACCTCTCCCAACTCGAGGACGGTAGCCACTCTCACGAGGAAAACGGAGACGGTAACGGCAAAGTCACCGGCAAGTACACCCTGACGCACCCCGACGGAACCTCCAGGACCGTCACATACTTCGCCGACGAGACCGGCTTCCACGCCGACGTGGTGACCAGCGAGGTGGGAACCGAGTCCAAGAACCCCGCCGACGTCACCATCCAGTCCAGCGCTCTGCCAGGGCCCGAGGCTGCCATCGCCAACGAGCCCAACCGCGCCCGCGGTTGAACGGCTCCCGGAGGCTCCAGGGGCTTGACGAACCACAAGACCTTACGACGCTTCGCCAACCCCGTTTCGACCATGACGCCTGTGTGAGGTCGTACACACGCGTACGTACGATCCCCGACGAATCAAAGATGTCGCACGTCGTCTGCAACACAACAGACGCCGGCGCTGTGTAAAGTTTTCTTCCTCTTCCCGCCACACTCTATTCCCCCCACCCTCCCTCCTTCATTGCTGTAATCTGTTCCTCTGTCTTCCTGGTTTTCTGCGATGTGACTCCTCTCGTGTTTCTGCTTGGGTCCCGTTCGTCAGGTGCGAGTGCTACTCCTCCTTACCTCATGTCTGTCTTGTGTCGTTCTTGTTTGTTTGTGATGTTTTGTTTTTAGTGTTGTTGAATCGTCAGCACGAAAACAGCTGCTTCGACCGAAGCGGCGGTTTCCCCGGTTGAGCTGGAGAAATAACGGAAGCGAAAAATCAATATCCGTCCGCGTCCGTCTCTGTTGCGGGTTTTTGTACTTCTGTCATCCGGGGTGCCTTGTTGGGGTTTTGTTGGCTGATTCTCCTCTCGTTATTCCTTCAAGTGCCAAGATGCACCTAACGGCTGCCCGCCTTTCCTGGTAGTAGAAGTCTTCCGTTGATCTTTCACCTCGTCATTGCTTTTGTTTTTTCTTTCTTGTGTCTTTTTCTTTCTCTAAGTTTCTTGTTTGTGGTTTAGTTTCATTGTATTTTACTGGGCTACCTGTCTTTGTGTATACGCGAGCACAATAAAGAGTGATTCTCTCAACTTCCTGATTCTTCCCTATGTGTTCTGCTAACCGATGAAAAATCACCATCAAATACATCTTAGTCTTAGACAAACGTAAGAGCTAAAGAACGAAAGCTTACAGGATTAAAAATATTTGACATCTTTACTTCAAACTGCCTTGTTTGCCTTCGAGTTCCAGTCTCGATTCCCGGAAGGGTCTGAAATACCAAAGGGCAAACTTTAACCAAAAACCTTTATTCATAATATTAATAATTAGTTATAGCTCCCAGTAATTTGCGTAGACATTTTACAGCCCTATTTCCATTTCTTTTTCTCCATGGCTAATTGACATCAATAGGATCGGAACTTGCGACATCGGTTTTGTTTCTCGAATCATCCAACTTCGTGGCATCCCATGTAATATAACGCACCGATAAAATCAACTTTAGCCTGTAAGAACTAAACATTTAGCTTTATTCGGCAAATTCGCGCAAATAGTGGTGCAGCAGAAGCCAAATACCAGTGTATACCCTCCCTGGTTTCTATCCCACCTCGGCTGCATGGGCGCTCGTGTAGCGAGAGCGTCAACCTAATGCTACCGGCTTCACTCGGTATTTCGACCTTGATCACACCACGATTCCGCAGTTATACACCTCTTTTTAGTCACTGACACCATAATAAACGCAAGGCGCGCGTTGTTATGCTCCCTTTTCTTGCTTCGGGATTCGTCCTTCAGTGATTCTTATTGGCTAATGCCGCATTCTGATTGGCAATGGAACAATAGTAAGACGCCGAGGACGGCGCCACGTTCGGCGTTTCTGAAGCTGTCAACGACTACGTTTAAAAAAAAAAGAAATCCTCAGTGTTTTTATATTCCTATTCCTGCAATTTACGGAGGGGTGCGGCGCGAAGAAAAGCTAAAAAAGTCGTAAAAAAAAACAGTACGCTGTGTGGCATTGAGGATAATGTAAGCACAAGAAACACACGTGCAGACTGTTCATTTTTTTTTCGGTCTAGACATATTTTTAGTTTTGTTTTCCGTAGATTGGAGCGAATTGCTCTTCAGAGTGCTTCGCCCGAAAGTGGACGCACACGATTCGTTCGATTGTATGACTTGCAACTGTGTTGCCGGAAATACGACTAACGGGTTAGCTGCTTTCGCAATCGTGTATTGATATTTCTACGTCGAAACTACGGCGTGCTAACGGCGAGCGAGCTTTAACGCCCCGGCGTCATGCGGGGCACGTTGCTCGGCCGCTCCGGCGAGACCAGAACGGAAGCTCTGCAAGGTCACTGCCGGCTTGCCTGGAAGACTCGGCACCGATTATATCCGAGCGAGCGCAACGTGAGATTCATACGTGGCTTCCTGCTTGGACTTGGGACCGTGCCGAGCGCATTAACATCGCTGCGTAAACAGCTCAAGATATTTATGCCGTCACCTCAAATAAAGGTTCGGCTCGCTGGTTCTTTTTTTCCTTTCAAGTTTGCTACAAGCATTAAAGAACTAACCCATTTGACACAAAAAAGGGGAGGGGAAGGGGAGAAAAACAACAACAACCGCAAATTACCATTTGGACGTATGCAATGTTGACTTTTCGAAGATGTTGCGCGGTTCTCAAGCGAACGTATAGACACAGACAACCGCACCTACCTTGCGATTTTTTTTTTTTTTGTTTGCGGAGGTTACGCCGCGAGATGAACGTTTCTCCGCTCCGCCCGTCACATCATTTTTTCGCGTTCCAAAGACCCGGTTTTTCAGATTGTTGTACGCCACTCGTTCAGTAATTCGAAATCTGGCGGTGAAAACTCTTACACAGATACACACAAACGCACAAAAGCAAAAACTCATGGCCGCTGTGGTCTAGTTCCAATAACGAAGACCAAATAAAAACCTAAACCGAGTCAAATGAAGATTCCCGCCGACACGAGTAGGGAAGTGGCACTCGCTCTAGTAAACGCTGACATTGAGTTGTCCCGAAACGTGCGACGCGAGGAGCCTGTGGAGTTTCTCCGATTCGGAGTCAAGGCGCGTGGGAAACATTTGCTCTTGGCCCACCGAGTCGCAGACGTTGTCACCGTCTCGGAATTTCTTCCGCGGGGAGATGACGCGATGGCGGCTTTCTTTGACACTTTCACTTGTTTTTTTTTTTTTCCCTCCCTTTTTTGTTTGCCACGAGGAAGAAGAAGTACCACGCTCGGATCCCGGCGCGGGCTGCTGTCAGATTGGGGTCAGAGCTTTCCGAGCGCGCGCGTGCGAGTGGGCGGTCGGAAGTGCACACCGAGCGCTCGCGCACTGCACGTGCAACAACCTTCGGCGTAGTTTGTCTTCCGCCGATTCGAGCATTTCTTTTTCTCTGACCTGGCGTCCCGTCGCGCCTGCGTGCGCGCGCCGCGATTTATACGAACCTCCGCTCCTCGCGTGAAGGAGTCGAGAAGGATCCTTTTTATCTTTGTTAGGATCGTTTTGTCGCGCGCGGTTAACAAGGTCGTTTGTGCGGTGTCTCGCTTACCGAGCGGATCTTTGTTCTTCGGAAGTCGGCGAAGGAGAAAAAGTGTTTGTCTCGAAGAGGATTTACTTTCGTGTTTGTCTCATGTGTCGACCACTTCCGGTTTGCTTGCTTTTCTTGCGGTGCTGTGAGGAAAGAAGAGAGGGAGGAGGGGGGGGACGTATGAATAGCTGCAGGCACTGTAAGTTAAGATACGGAGGAAACGGCACACTTCACGAGCGTAGGCCGATTACTCGTAATAATTACATCACTTTAATCTTAATTTAAGAAAGAAAAATAGATTTCTGGAGGGGGGTAGGTAGCCGAGTGTCTATACTCCGTTTCATCTTATGTTGTACCGCAGCGAAGGCTAGAAGCGCGAGCTCATAGCGTTGGCAGCTGCACTTAGAGCACGAAAGTTTGTGCCGCCGAGATGTGCTCTAGAGCAAGGAACTCGCGCTTGTACCTTTCCTGAGGTACAACACAAGGTGAAACAGAGTATAGTTCTACAGCACGAGCATTCTCGTGCTGCAGAATTCAGGGATCCTGGGTTCGAACCCCATTTCCACCCGGTTCGATCTGGATGAGCATTGTACCGGCGTGCAGTCGTGTATCAGTAGTGCATGACGCATGTTTAAAGACCCCGGGTTAGCGGGGATCGTGTACCGGTTAAATTTATAATCAAGAGTAGAGAGAACGGACGGTCCACTGGGGCTGACTAACTTCCTGCGGTCTAAACTAACACAAAACACACGCACGTTTTGTATTTGTTGAAGGGATCCCCCATTTTTTGGTTACGGCACACGGTAATAAAACAATCGTGCAGATGGAATATGCAACGTAATTGTAGCGATACTGCCAGATAAACTATACGCGTTGACCGTCCAGCCTTACATCGAAAGTAGGCACAGGTTGTGATCGCTCAGTATTCCCAGCTTAACATTCTTCCTAGATGACTAAAAAGAAAAAGAACGGTGTTCTTGTCTTTGGTTTTCTACATTATTTTTTTTAGACGGTTGGCAGGCTATAACTTCATCTCTCTTATACGGCATCTTCCCCCAGTCCTGTTTCCCTTCCCTATCCTCTCCGCCGCCTTCGCAGTCGCTCTTTCGGAATCCCACACCGAGCTGCCCTTTGGCATCGCGCAGCAACGCGCAACGTGCTCTCGTAATTTAGCTAGCACGAGCGAGATACGCGCCGCCGCTCCGAACACCTGCCTTCGACGCCGCGGTCGAAACCTTGACCCATAGCCACCAACTCCGCTAGAAAATAAATAAATAAATAAATCCAGCACAACCAAACTCGGACCCCGTTTGGCGGGGGCCACCATGCACGCTCAACTCGAGGCTGATCCGTCGCCGTCCCTTCGGCGCGTCGGCGATTTCGAACACGCTTTTGGAAGGCATTTTGCTTTATACCGGCGACCAAACGAGCACGCGTTCGTACCCCCTTCGTCGGTGCTGCTTTTCACCCTGACCCGCAGTGCGGGGCAATCTGCTTTCCGCGCCGACGACGGGCGACTCTCCTCCACTGACCTCTGGCCTCGTGCGGGACGCCGCCACCGCCGCCGCCGGCGCGCATAGATTCGTCGGCATGTCCGCGCGCTCGCGGCGGTAAAGGTCTAATCCTTCGCGCGAAGGTGATCGGCGCGTTGCGCGCACTCGCCATTCCTTTTCGTTACCCACACTCTGCGGACCCCGTCTGTGGACCGCCGCGGAGCTAAGGGCAGGCTGTATGCATAGCCACGTTTTGCAGGCACCTCGAAAGCGTGCGTATACGGTAAGAAACCAAGGGAGAGGAGGAGAGGAGAGCGCACGGGGACGTCAGAGAGCAGAGCTCTGATTGGAGGGATTAGTGGGTAGACGCGAAGGCGAACGGTGAGCAGAGGGAAAGCCCACTTGGCCCTTGCATTTACCCACTATCCTTCCAATCAGAGTGCTATGGCTTCCCCGCGCCGTGCTCTGGCTGTCCCCGAATTTATTTTGATGAGGACGTCGTTCAATCTGCAACCGTGAGCGGTTGATATACGGACAAGCTATATAACGTTTTGCGAGTTCGCGCAGGGAAGTGACTCCTTGGGAAATATTAGCGTGCACCGCACGTTCCCTGGTCGAGTTTCTACGTGCGTTTCTCCTTGGTAGTAAAATTACGTTAGCGCGCAGTAAACTGAGAGCGAGTTGGGTTGTCACGACTAAACAAAACCTTAATGAGAGTATACGGCAATTCTTTTTCTTTCTTTCTTTGTTTTTACACGCTCGCGTGGTAGGACTGCGGTAGGTGATGCTTTTCTCGTGGGTCGGCCCGTGCAGCTGCGTTATTAAATGACCCTGGCCCGCGCGTCTTAACCTGCCGCTACGCGCAAACGCCCAAACTAAACAACGATTCTAACGTGTACTATTCGCACAATCGTACATTTGCGCTATGCAGTGTGTGTCTTCGAAGAGTGCTGGCATTGGATTTAACTGTGTTTGCGGTTGTCTTTCATGGCATCGGTAAATGAAAGATTGGCGCGTTTGGCGTGTTTACAAATTGAATTTGTGAGCCTGCAGGTGTTACCCCCAGACATATTTGATGCGCCAAGTATGTGAGACGTGGCTTCGCGGAATTACGCGATTTTTACTTTTCACTTTTTATATGCGTCGCCTGTTTTGTGGCAGCTTTTCCAAGGTAGTTGTTTCGTCACCACATTTCCAATATTGTAGCACTAGAAAAAGATTTTCCCTTCGGAGTCAAACACAAAGAAGATGTGTTTCAAGCTGAAACACGTGAGCGAAAAACGAACCGAACATTGGACGATAATCGGAAATTATAAATATAGTTTCAGACTTTATTTTTGTCGACAAACCACACGAAGGCTTGGAATTTATAACAAACTGCAAGAAAACTTTGAAGAAAACTACATTTTTCATCTACGCGCAGTAAATATATCACTCTACGCAAATAGCGTGAAACAATATTTTGCTCATGTTCCCATTTTCATTTGGTCTTTGGATGGTGTATAACTACGCCTATAGTTTATATGACACTAGAAAGAACGGCGACTTAATTTATAAGCAATTCGGTTAAACACCACAAAAATAAGACACTGGTCATTGGTGTTTTCATCCAAGCTGCAGCGAGTAGGTTGTGTCATTCCTAAACTCCAAGTTTAAATCGAAAAAAAGAAAACTCAGGAACAACTTTTTGATAATACCTTATTAGATTCATTCTGTTCTTTAATTGAGCCAAGAGCCAAAAAAAGTAATAATAACGTACTTCAAATTTTTTTTTGTTACCAGTTAGTAAATTCTTGCCACTTCCTTATGTTAATAACATAAATAATTGCGAGCTGAATGAGTAATGTGCTAATGAAAACCGCGCAGTATGTGTAAAGCAAAATCTCGTTCTGGAAACTCTCATAATTAATTTTCAATGTGAATACGGGCTGTAGCCGTGCGCACTCCCACCCAGTCTACTTCACGAGTCACGTTAAAACCCACAAGCTCTTGGACGTACTGAATTAGCCAAATACCCTCTCTCCAGTGAAGGCACAATTGCTGCCACATTTCAAGCAAGACGAAACCTCAATTTATCTACACAATAGAGACATACAAATTACTTGACCTAATTTCTATAAATATCGCACACGTTTTTACGTAAAGCGTCTCCTTGGAATTTCCGTCGTCCTGAGGTAAGTAGTTACGTGAACGCGTAGCGAGATTTGTGCACTCCTTTCACCCAGCTCGTCCTTCGGTTTAACTATGCCTGATTCGTTGGTGTTGATTCCTATCTATTAAATCTCGACTCTCCTTCTCCTTATCTAACTGTTATCCGGTTACGATAAATGTCACGTTCTTACCATCAATCTAACCTATCCTCCGTACATCTTTACAACGGACCCTACCTCTGTAGCTCCCGGACATGTCTTTAAGCTCACTACCAAAGCTAGAGCAAGTCACACTTCTTGACGGCGACACTGTAAAACTGAAACATCAGCCGACTATAAAATAATTTTTCCGTAAACCTTTTCTTTTTTGTGTGCAACAGCCGTTATTGACGTGCTTTCCCAGCGGGTCCCGGTGTGTTTTTGTGTGTAGATCGTGGCCCGCTAAATTTAGCGGAAACATTTAGCTGCTAAGTGGAGTGGGAAAAGTATTCCCCCATAAATAATTTAGTGTCACGGGTTGTCACGCTATCGCATGACATCACAGTATCATGAGACGTCTCGGTGTCACGAGATCACGTCATATGGCGTAATGACGTCCCGTCACCTCATGATCTCACGTAACATCACGAATGTCACGTGATGTCAGGGTGTCGAATACTGTCATGCAACCACGTGATGCCACAATGTCGCATCAACGCCTTCACCTAAATTTAAACACGGCGGTGTAGCTCTGTGCAGTGCCCCAGCCAGCACCACACAGCTCATTTGAATTACGCGGCAAGAACCGTTCATTTTTAGTAATTCCTCGGAAGAGCGTTGAGCCCCGTTATTAGTGTATACGAACGTCAGCATTAACTTAGGCATGGTGAAACTCTGGTTCCTCTCGGTAAGTGCGCAAAAATAACATATCATTATGAGTCACTTCTGAGAAAAGTTAAGTAATCTAAGGCAAGTGGCTCGCAGCGAAGAATTAAATGAATTATTCTTAGATATCAATGACTCGTGAAGGTGAGAACAGAAGGGTGGACACAATGCGGAACACTGGGTTCTCTCTTCTGTGTTCGCTTTCCATGAATCTATTTCAGACAAGCAGGTATGCTTCCTTGGTCCTATCTTAAAAAGAATATTTATTTTCAATTTTTGATAGAAGCCTGGGCGTTCGAATGTTTACTCAATAAAAAGAAATGTGTGTTGAACAAACGCATGCCTGGTTTGGTTGCAGTAAAATGTTAACGATATGGAATACTGATACACAAGCCCTGCAAAGCGCTTTCTACACCACCTGCTAAAGACCAAAAAATATAAATAGCAACATCTTTTGTTTTTGTTGTTATGTGAAAACGAAAGAAAACATATCGCATGAAGCTAGAGCACCAAATTGCAAGAAACATTTTTTATGATGTCACATCTCAAGTAGGTTGCATTGGTGAACACTTATCTACAATATATCTTGTTGGCCCTGGAACATGAACACCTGATGATAGACCAGCATATACCTGAACCCAAACATGCCAAAGACCAAGCGTTAAAAAATTCTCACTGACAAACAAAAAATAAATAAAATATACTTATCTATAAAAATAAAAAAGAAAAGAAACAAACCAAAAAATAAATAGAACAGGAATATATTTAGTTTGTGTTAGCACAAAATAGAACATATCATCTGCCTCTAGCATAAATAGTCATGGGCTCAACCACACAAGAGAAAGTGGACTAATAAATTAGGTTATGAATATAACTCCTGACATCTCGGTATGCAATACGTAAATAACCTGTGCAAATTTGTCAGCATTCTTCTTGTTTAAAAGTCAAGCGTCAGCAAGAAGCAACAACAAAGAGTGTCATCCGCGTCATCTGGGCGGGGAAGGTACTTCCCATGTCTATTAATAGAGAAGAAAGGACTGTAGGCATTATATGAAAAGAGAAATGTCCTTGTTAATATATTTTTATTTTTCAAAACTGTCAGGTATGACGAGCTTTTAGACGGAGGCACGACCCATAAGCCAAGAAGATCGACCTCAAACGACGTTGGCAATGAAGACGATGCGTCGAGAAAAATTAAAACAAAAATATAAAAAGGGAAGATCTTGGAATGCAGGAATGCAAATATCGAAGGCCGGGAAGACCTAGATAGATGCAAGGTCCGCGAGGCCAGAAGACGACCTTGTCTGCCTTACACTGTCACGTCCTTTCGCCTCTCGACATGACGTTGTCAGGTAGATGATGCTCCCGTATAGTCTACTACTATACTTCGTCTCAACTTATGGTGAAATAAATGCCAAAGCTACGGGTCTGTCTACCTGGTAAAATCACGAGCCAGTTACAGATCACGCGGTAGATTGACGTGCTTATCGTCAGGTTAAAAATATGTCAAGGTTCCTAACTAGTTCGTGATTAGACCTAAAGACCTGTTGCGTTTCCTTGGTACTTTATACATTCCCCCAAAAAGGTACGTGAGCTCCCTTTTCTAGGTAAGATAAGAACAGCCAATCACTTTGAATAACGAATGAATTCTGGGCCGGCTAGCTAAAATCGGCGTCTTAGCTAAGACTGCGAGCCCCAGTCTTGGCAGGCCAGCCCGGGTAAATCCCGAAGCTTAGAACACAATTAGACCAAGAAGAAATCACAAAGTGTGCAGGGAGAAAAGTCATAATGTTTCGCTCGTCAGTTGTTCCTGCGCACATCACAATTTTAAGATCTAGTCGTAACCTGAGCTTCCGCCATTTTCTAGGATGCTTCTACCGTATTTACTCGAGTAATAGCCGCACTTATGAGTGCGGCTATTACTCGAGTAAATACGGTAGAAGTAGACGCAAGGGCCTTGTTCATATAGGAACAAGGCCCTTGCGTCTATTTTCCCACAGAACCCATATACAGCCAATCATTGCGTTGCGCATAAATAACATAGCGAATAACCAGATCGAGAACACGATTCTCCATACAAATGCAATCTTCACAGATGGTATCTTCGAACGAAGACGTTATCTCTGTCCTGTGAACAGCTGAAATCATGCTGTCGATCGCGGTGATTGGCAATCTGTGTGCTCCGCGGAAAAGCGAACCCTTAGGCTTTTTTTCATAAACAGTGCGGCTATTACTCGAGTAAATACGGTATTGCTCGCCATGATTGGTTGTCTCTGGGTTGTGCGGAAAAGTTAACTCAGAGATTTCTTTATGGTGTAGAGTTAATTGAAGCATGGAAGTTTGGAATATTATGAACGAATCTAGATCCTTATGAGAGCCGTAAAACTGCGCAGGGGTGGAAGTTGTGTCTGTAAGAAACATTGAACAATCTCCATTGAAAGTCCTTCTGTGCTCATTTCTGCGATTTCACCAAGCTTGTGTGACAACAGACAAGAAGGGTTGCATCAATGTTCGCATTTGACATGTTCACAGCAAGCGTGACGCTTGCTGTGAACGCTCTATGGTGTGTTAGAACATAAGAACTGCAAGTGAAAACACCGCCTACGAGAGACGACGCTTTATTCAATTCCCAAAGCTGCGGGGTGCATTGGAACTCACCACACCCTGTCTTTCTTCAGTTGGCAGTCACTATGCGTGAGCAGGACTAAGCGGGTTGTTGAGTTTTCTGAATGCTGTTTTTAGATGCAACTTTGATCGGAAACGTACAATATACAAAAACAAAAACAAAAAATTGGTACAGAAGTATAGACACAAGTCTATTTAAATAAAATAGGTATTGTTTGATGTTGTTGCGCATAACTAGATGAACTGATGAAGGTGGAAAACCCTAGGATGTACTTAGGGAAGCACATCCCAAGTCATTCCTAGGAGTCTATATAATCGACTTTCTAATATTCACTATATATATATCACCAACCATATCGTAGATTGATTAAATAAAAATCTAAAACATGTTTTGAAAAAAAAAAAAAAACTGGTTGGATGAATTTGAAAATTACGAAACAAGAAGCTTATCTCTTCTTGTGGACACTGTAACAGTGTTTCTGCTAACCACAAAAAATTTGATCTGGTTGCATATTGCTTCTGCATATTGTGTTTTATGGTCATCAAGGGCAAAGCCACCACAATGAATGAATAGAATGAATATTTAGCTATTCCTAGCACCTTTGTGGCACATTCATGGGCATGCACAAGGGGGAAGCGGGTTTACAACATACAAATAAGGAACGCTAAAATATAAATAAAAACAAACTGCAACATATCAAACATTATTTCTTAAAAATAACAAAAGACAAATTAAAAAAAAACCATTCACAGAGATGTAATAATATCTCACTAGATATAACGACGCACAGAAAACGTGAGCCTGCAAGAGAAAGCACACATACCAGATATATGCACAGAAACTGTATTTAATCGGCAAAGTGCGGAATTCGGCCATGGGTAATGACATAGCATAATAAAAATATAAAAGAAAAAAACACAATTATTTGCAGCGCTTAGAATTGGGTGGCGGATTGCGCCACCTAGGGGAAGCGTTCTGTAATACCGCCACACCGTCGCGGCTGTCCGTGCGGTGGTGTCAACCACGGCACTGCCAACTGCGCGACATCGCGTGGCTGCTCCCGCAACTAGACGGCTCGGCGACGTGGCGTGCAACTTAATTTAGCTGGCCACGCTGGTCTGGTTCAGAGAGAAGGAGAGAGCCAAACAGACTAGGACACGCGAAGGAAAGAGAGGTCGTTCCTGCGGAAAAGGCAAAAGAAAAGAAAAAGAAGGAAGAAACGCGGTGGAGGGAGAGAGAGAGACAGGGAGAAAAAGACAAAGAAAGTGAAAGAGAGTAAGGGCAAGAGAAAGCAATGAATCAGAAAAGAAATAGAAAGGAAGACGCCGGTGAGAAAAAGTCTATATGCTCTGTTCCACTTCAAGTGCGAAAGCAGCTGACGCTACGATCGAATGGAGCCAATCATGCGGCACAAAAAGTGCATCGTCATGGCGCTGGTCGTCTTTGTACGTCTGCTATCACCGACAAAACCAATCACGCACAAAAAATGCGCAGCAATCTTTTTTTGTCGTGATTGGTTTCGCTAGTAATAGCTAAACCGACAATGACAACATGCGCCGTGACGATGCACTTTTGGCCTTGCTTGATTGGCTTCGTCTTCTCGTAGCGTCGGGCCGCGGCCGGACTTGGAGACGGAGTATCGTGGAACGTAAAAGAAACAGCGGCGTTCGTATCGACCTACACTGTTTCCAAATGGGCCCGTGTTTGCCCACACCGGGGGTGGGCATTGCGCGTGCGCACAAACCAAATTCGCCTGAGGCGAAGCGTCTGCGCATGCGCAGTTGCGACAGCAGCGCCACCGCAGTGACGTGACGTCAGAGGGTTCAGTTGGTCTATACCCAAACACAAGATGTCCGATCTATGCTGTCGTTATTGCTCTACAAACTATAATTGTGCTCGGGTGAGGTGTGCATTCTTGCCTACCCTGAAGCGCAAGCTATACGAAGCCATTGTCAGGTCCTTACTTACTACAACTCTTCGCACTAAAACAATGCATATCCCACTAGCCTATGGTTTAACAATAAATGTTTGGGAGTAAAAAAAAGAAGTGATGTTTATTGTTCGGGATTTTGTTGCGAAAAGCCTTTTACGTGTTCGATGAGGATGATGGTCTTAAAGGTCGTGATAATATTAATAATAACAACTCTAATAACGATAGTAACAACAGTAATCATGATATGACGCGCACGAGCATAAGCTCTTCGTCCGTGGAACCACCAGTGCACGAACTCATCTATATACAGAAGTGGTAAATACGATTTCGAGGTAATATTCTTAGCCATGCTCGCTAACAGTTTGATGCATAATGCACCAACCATAGTGCAGAAAATAGAAAATGTTAAAACCAACATTAAACAAATTGGAGTAGTTCATAAAAAAATACTATATAATTTCGCACACCTAGCACCAATGAGATTAGAAGGGTAGGAGAAGGCATGACGTCAGTCTTGTAGCCTCCACAAGTCAAGCTCCCTTGACGCCTCGCCTCTTTCTCATTTTCCTCCTTATCCTCCTCACTTATCGGCCAAGCATGACTGACGTGCTGCTTGCTTACTTCAGCCTTCGATCTGATAAAACCTACCGGACGGAGCGCGCGCAAGCCTGCAAGGAATCCTACGACAATCAACCGTCCATCTCGCACGTGACATGTCACGCGCACCAATTGCCAGAGAGATCTGGGGGTCACGTTGGGCACAACATCGTTTAAACTTTTTATGACTAGGCTTCACACATATTGCAACGTGCCCCCTCCTAGTACTTATAACCGTCCTTGCCTAGCACGACTCAAATGTTTCTTAGTTACTATTGTAGATCTCTAAAAGAGAAGGAATGCAATCGGATGTTTAGTTGTTGTTTTCTTTTTTATCTTTGTTTCTAGATATTCTGTTACCATCAGTCTTTCTCCACATAATTAAAAATGAGATTTTTTTTGTCAATTTCTGAGCGTATATAGAACTAGTGACGTGTTAATATTTCTTACTCCTCGAGTTTAGGAAAACGAAATATGCCTAATAAGGCAATTTTCGCGTTCATTTCTAAATTCTCAAATCTGGTTACGCAGGACACTTGCTAACAACTGTCGTTTTCTAATTTGTTTATTGGCCATGTCTTCTCCACAGGTTCCTGTACTGTAAAACTGCACCTCACAAATGACTCTTCTAAGGCCCTAAAGCAGTTTTTATTACACTGGCACCGCAAGCACTTCTAAATTTCTTTTGTGGAGGGTTCATAACGGGAACCTCGGTGTTTACACCGCTGAATCACATCCATTTAATGTGCGTGCGGCAAGCACAGATAGCGCTCTTTACGTCACACATGCTGCGTAATATTACGAGACTTAGACCTTCCTTTCGATGGGTATTTCGTTGTATAAAAATGTTCGAACAAAACCTGAGTTTCTGCATGGTTGCTTCGAATCGCTTAGGTAGACAGACCAACAGTGAAGGAAGAAGCGTCAGGTTCGAATATCGTGAAAAAGAGTATCAAGCTCGATTCACATGAAGCGATTTTTATTCCAAATTCGCAGCTGCGACGTCGGGCACCGCACCCTCCCCGAAGATTTCTTTTTCACTGCAATTTTGATTGGCGAAAATGGCACATTCTCAACTTTATCGCCTATTTCCAAGGTGTTTTTGTTTCGGCGGACTGATATTATGAATCTGTTGTTCGTATGTCGCTGATGAGCGAGTGTCAGCTAGAGTTCCTGCATAGGCTCCCTACAGGAGCCAGAGTTGCGCGTCTGTTTTCCACGTGCCGCAGCGCCACTATTCGCCGGGATCGATCACGTGAGGAGCAAAGAATCCTATACCGTGCAGGAAAGGTACCGATACGGTCGCTTCGCTCACGTTGCACGCGCCCCGACGTATGCCCCCCCCCCCCCCCCGCTTTTACCTCCTTCTCCACCTTTCCCTTTTTAAATGCGCAGCACGCGCGTGGCGCTATTCGCCCAATTAAGTCACGTGACCGGCCGGAATCGACGGAGCACGGCTCCTACACGAGCGAGGAGTGGCTTTCCCGCATAACTTAGAGTTTCAAGATGGGCTAACGCGCAACTCTGGCTCCCGTAGGGAGCCTACAGAGGAACACTTGTGTCAGCAAGGCACTTCTTTTTCTTTTTCGAATCATATAAAGCCCTCTTGAATGAGCAATCCGATTTTCTAAAGCATACATCTCCAGAGTGGCACCACCAGTTTAAAGAAAGAGAGAGAGTAAATATCTTTATTAAAACAGAGAGTTTAGTCTGAGCTTTGCGCTCTAACAGGCTTCTCTGGTGTAGGGAAGGGGAGAGGGGAGAGGGAGATGATCAACAAAGGGTCAAGGATGATGAGATGAAATGTTAGAATATATACATGCTAGAGTGTATAGTTTCAGAATGAGAAATGAGAGAAAGATGAGAAAAATAATTATAGCACTGTCAGCAAGTCAATGTCCTCGAGCAATTTAAAGACAGCTTTTAAGGCTACACGATGTTTCTTATCAAGCCAAGGTCAGAGAAGTTTTGGTAGTTCAAAAGGCCTATAGTCCAGAGCGTCCGTAGAGTTTTTGTAAAGCTTTGCGTTCATCTTCCTTTGCTTGACACGTGAGTAAAATGTGTCTGATGGTTTCCGGCGCACCGCATTTCTCACAATCCGGAGTCGCGCGTTATTTTATTTTAAAGCGACAGTTCTCCGTGTACGCACAGTTGAGACGAAGTCAATGTATAAGAGTTTCTAAATTTCGTGGTAGGTCAGTTGGCAGTCGTGTGGTTAATAAAGGATCTATGTCAAAGAAACATTTGTAGTTAGAGTCCGTTGAGGACCAAAGCATCTCACGTGCACTTATTGCAATTTGTCTTATCAATCAGAGATGTACAATCACCTTTCGTAGAAGGAACCATTCGTGTTGAGACGTGCTGGTCAGCCCTCTTGGCTGATTTGTCAACGCATTCGTTACCCCGTATACCGGAATGTCCTGGTATTCATTGAAAGGTAATTTGGTGACCGTATTCGAATGCTAGGTGGTGGTACTCAGCTATTTCTAGGGAGAAATAGAATAAAATTGAATTCTTTCCAATAGGAGTTTTCGACTGTAAAGCGCATTTTGAATCTGTTAATAAGGTCCATTGCTATGGTGGGTGTTGACATATATACTTTATTGCTTCCTTAATTCTGTGAAGCCATGCGGCTGTTGATGATGTATGATAGTTTAGACGACAAGATCTTGGAAGAAATCTCGATGCAACGAAGAATACTGACGATGAAGTCATCGTCATTGTTAAGCCATTGGTATAGATGTGCGTTGTTTTAGAGTAAGTTTCATACAAGTTGTAGCATAACTAAGCTACTGTGTTGGCGTTTTGCAAGGATTTCGGGGATGTTTTGATTAATATCCATTTTTTGAAGTGTCCATGGAGGTGTTTTGGAGTATTCAGTAAAAGTTGCCTGCTTTGGTATATTGCCAATATTTTGATCTGCAGCATCCCCATAGCTTGAGTTCGGACGTTTTATGCGTATTATAGTAAGATAGTGATTCTTGTGCTGAGGTTTATGGCGTAAATGAATACGTACTATTTCTTCTTTCTCTAATACTTCCCAAAGAAGGCATCTGGCTTCTGCTACCGTGCCAGAATCAGGTGAACCTCTTGGTAGACAAGGCAGATTCGAATGCATTTGTTAAGCGCCCCTTGAAGCTGTCGTTTACTCGTCAGGCTTATATTTGTTAGGTGTGAAATAGAGTATCTTATTAGACCTTCAACCAGAGATTTGTAGAGTAGAATTACTGATCTGTAGTTACCTCCCCAAGCTGTTCCTGCGATGCAGCGTAGAACATTGGTTGCACCTTGGTTCGTTTTTTAGAGAATGAAGTTCTTCCGTCCATGAGAAAGGTCTATGAAGGTTGATCGCTATAAATTTATGTAGTGTGACGTAAGAAACTATATGTCCACCTAAAAGGATCGGATACTTCTTCATAGAGTTCTTCGTAAAGGCCATGGCAAGTGTTTTCTTGGGAGAGATCTGGAGGCCTTTGGACCCTAGAAAACTTGCCATTATATGGGGAGCATTTTGCAACCGCAGCTTTACAGTTAGTCTAGAGGGGAAGTAGACCATACGCAGATGTTTCTGCGTTTATGCTAATACTAACTACTCGGGGAAGATGCTTTTTTTAAAGTTTATTGGTGTGATGTTGAACAGTGTTGAACTCAGTATTGCAGGCTGAGGTACTCCTTTGACAACATCAAAATCGTTGGAATGTCCTTCTGAAGTATCAATGCAATTTTTTTTGCACTTGATATAATCGTATATCCATTTATAAATCCGTCCTCGAGGTCCTAGATCTGCGAGAGCCATTAATATTGCCTCACGCTGAACAGAATCGAATGCTGCTGTAATATCTAAGAACAGGGCAGTGGTCGTGTGACCTTTGGCTCTACCTTCTTCGACACTCGCTGCAAGATCAATAATGCAGCCTGTGGATGACCGTCCGCGGCGGAAGCCATTCATTTGCTCTGAATAACATTTGTTTTGTTCTAAAAACCATGAAATTCTACAAAGTACCATTTTTTTCCATTAGCTTTCCTATACAACTCAAGAGTGCAATTGGTCGAAAACATTCGAGACAGGTGGGCGGCTTGCCAGGCTTCAAAATTGGCCCAATTTTCGCAATTTTCCACTCTTGTGGTACGGCTCCTTTGATCCAGGAATTGTTGTAGTGTTCAAGGAGTCTGAGCTTGGAATGTTGGGATAGGTGTGCCACGGCGTTATATGCAATGCCATCTCTACCTGGTGCTCAATTGGTTGCACCTTGAATTGCCGCATTTAGCTCATCAATAGGGAAGGGCATATTTGGACTTTCGTTTGTTGGAGCAGGTATGGTATGTCCCGGAGTCGAGATAGTACTACTATGTGTACCATCACTTGTCAGGAAAGCGCAGTAATTGTTCGCAGTATCGACTTCAGTTCGATTTTCACTTCGTAAGAGTGTTTTAAATGGATGCGTTGTTGAGGGCTTCTCCTTAGACTTCTGATAATTTTCCATATGTATGTAAAGGACTTACGAACATCGAAATTTCTACATACCTCCCTCCACCTCTTTTTTGCTAATTTTTCGAAATGTCTCCGAATGTGTAATTCTGTCCGTCGTGAGGCTCGCATATCTACTGGGTCTTTTGTGCGAAGAGCTTTCCGCACTGCTTTCCGTCTTAAATCACGTAGTCCTGAGTATTCTTGATAGCATGCAATTTCAGCCTGACGCACAAATTGAAAAAAAAAATGTTGCCTCAGTAAGAGAATATGATAAAATTGGTATTAGTTCATCATCACTTGTCGCAGCTGTTCCGCCTTGGTTTGCCATTTCTCTATATTTGTTGCAGTTCATGAATTGTATTTGCTCCTTCCTTGACGGGATTCCTTCTAATGTCATGAGTATTGGATAATGGTCGCTTCCTCGTGTTTCAAGGTCCGTGTGCCAGGACATTTCGCTGAAGAGGTCACTGGATGCGAAACAAACACCGAGATACCTTAACGGTTTTGCATTTTTACAGCGGAGCTGTTAAGGTCTAGTTTCCCCAGGATCGTGTCCGCCGAAAGAAATGTCGACACAAAACTCTGGTTGCCGCCGTCGCTCATAGATCGCGGTAGTTGTCCACAGTGTTGTGTTTGCCGGTTGTCTGCTTGCCGCCGTCGCTCATAGATGGTGCAGCCTTTCCGGCCTTTCCACTCTGGCTTGCCGACTTGCGGCCGGCCATTACTTCATTTCCACTATAGTACAGCTTTGCTGGACTTTTTCTTCACCAAAGTGTAAAGGCTAGAAGTTTTTTTTAGAAATGTATACGCTTCCGTCATTAAGACGAAGAAGCCCATATTTTTCCGTGAGGTCTGCAATGTCTGTACCTCGTGATGTTGTTTTCTACCGCCCCAAAGTTGATTGTGGGCATTGAAACCTCCACAGACGACGTGAGGGGTTGGTGTTGTTTGCAAAATTTGATCAAGTCTTCCTGAATCAAAAGGGCCATTCGGTTGGACGTACAGTTAGCACGAAATGAAACCCGAACGCCGGAACGCGTGGCCGTTGATACAGGCTGCTCCACCTGGAGGGCCCCTGAGGACTAATGAAAATGCGCCGGGGTGCGAGGGTGTGGGTCCCACTTAAGATGAGCTCGACCTCGCGCGGCGCGTCTGGGATTTCCGCGCTTCGCCGGTGGCGCGCTGTAAGCGCCGTCACATCCGATACAAAATGCACTGTCGCTCGCTTTGTGTATCGGATGCCCAGCGATATCTCTTCAGCGCTGTCATTCATTATCGCTTTGTGTATCGCAAGGGCAAAATGAAAGTTGAAACATTTCGCGCACAGAAGACCCGTAGTGCTTGGTGACGTGTCACCGGAACCACGCTGAGGTGAACGACGTGCCACGCGCGGGTTCTGACAAATAGTGAAACGTCATAAACGCGAAATAAAATTTATTTATTCGCACGACCATACCTTTTATGAAAAAAAATGCTGCAACAAACCGACGCGGATGCCTCGGTTTTTATGAGCAATGCCGATGGTTTTGTGTGAGGTTATCAGTCGAATCTTAAAAAGCGAGGAATTGCTCGGTGACGCTCTCTTTGGTAACCACCGATATGCCAGACGTATCAATTCCGGAGCGGAATAAATTCATCACCCTGTCTGGAGCGGGGCCTATCGCAAAGAGCTATAGCCAGGTTAAGCGGTCGCCCGGTGTCGACCGGGCGACAGTGCGGCGACAAAAAAGCACCTCGGAGTGACGGCGCATACAGCGCGCCACCGGCGAAACGCGGAAGTTCCAGACGCCCCGCGCGAGTGTGGAGGACATTTAGTAGGACCCGCACCCTCGCACCCAGGTGCATTTTCATTAGTTCCCAGGGGCCCTCCAGGTGAAGCAGCCTGTATCGATGGCCACGCGTTCCGGCGTTCGGGTTTCATTCCGTGCTGACTGTACGCTGTGATTATAGTCAGTTTCGTTTTCCCAAGTCCTGCTGTGGCGCAGACATATTCATTTGTTGGGTGGGGAGCGATAATGTGCTCGACTACTGTAACGTCAGTTCGGCATCCGAGGAATAACCTTCTTTGTTCCCCGCCTCTTTCGGAATGATATAGTTGAAAGCCATTTAGTCAAAATAAGGCAGCAACTCTTGACTCGGGAAACAGTAATAAGTGGAAATCGATGTTCCCTTATGAGCTGACGGAAATCATATAGCTTCGAACAAAGTTCACGCGCGTTCCACTGAAATAGTGTGCAGACTTAAAATTTTGTAAGGATGACGTAATGATAATAAAAAAAATTAAAAATAATGTGAAGGCCAAGTGTTTTAACCGCACCATGTCTCAATAATGGGTAGGAAAGAGTCCATGATCTTAAGGGCAATTAATAGATATGGGGATGTAAAGCGCTGAAAAATTGTGTGATTACTTCAAAGATGGATTTAAGGAGAGCTCCGATGCCCTTGGTTTTTCGGCTGGTGCAGATAACCTTAGAAGCTTGCATGGGCTTGTCGCCGAGAGGTTGACTCTGATGCAGGTTTGATTGCTTGGGGGGTCCTACACCTGTGTTGTCCGGCATGGGAATTGGATGTTGAGTAGGTTTTGCCTTTGCTTCGTCTTGCTTCCCTTTTAACGCTGCTGTGTACGTTGTCTGAGGAGTGGAGCTACAGAGAGCTGTTGGGACTTGTAGAACTGCTGTTGACGGTGTCTGAGGAGTGCCTACGATGAAACTTTTTCAAGTTGGTTTGAACCACATCTAGAGCCAGATATCGACGGGGTTGTCTTGGTTTCTTGGACATTGTGGTTACGGGGCTCGTTCTTTCTAGGGGGTATTCCACTGTAGGCTTCGAATGTATTCCAGAACAAACTACAGTACGTGCTGTGATGTAGTCTACTTTCTTCTCCATCTGATATTGTTTTATTGCGCACTCCCGTTTCCAGCTCGGACATTCCGTGGATGTGAAAGGATGAGCTTCTTTGCATTGTTCCGTGGTGTGGCTTTCGCTTGCACATTTGCTGCACCTTGCAGAACGACAACGCACCACTGGGCGATGGCCAAAGCTTCCGCATTTAGAGCACTGGATCGGGCGACCCTCGAAAGACGTCACCGGGTATCTTACATGTGCCAGCGTTACGTGGGTCGGTAAGCATGGAGATAGAAATACGATTCGTACAGCTTCAGTGCTTCCCAGGCGTCGGGCATTCGATATGGGGTAGCTTGGTTGTACCTGATGTATTGAGATGAGCGTCTGTTATGTCAGAAGAGACGTTCTTGATGACACTGACAACAGAGGAGCTATTCCGTGGTTCATAATGTGTGACTGAAATGCCGCAGATGCGGCTAAGATGAAGAAGTGCGTTGGTTAATTGACCATTTCGACTATCTACAGCGATGGTATTTAGGCGTAGGGTTATTTCTTATCAGTATGATATGACGCCTTCGAGAATGATTTCATCGAGTAAGCTTTGGAAATTTTTATGCTACCCAGTTTTGTCAGCACAGTTTCTTGAGTTTTAGGCGCGAACATGACGGTTGAACATGTCTGGCGTTGTGGTTGAGACAGGATGGTGTCATCTGTTGAGTTGGAGCTGTTGCCCTTCTGGTATCCTTTCTTTCGTTTAAGGCTCTTTCTGCCGCTCACCGTTTCGAGGTCTTCGTCCAGAGATTAGCATCCTTGGAAGCGTTGCCTTCTTCAATTAGTTCATCCATCGAGGTTTCTATTTCTGGGTCATCATGACTGGTAACGGCGTCCGATTGATTAGTTTCCATTCGAATGCCAGGTTGGTCGGCCATGTTAGTTGAGTCGATGTGGACCCCAAGCCTAAGCCGGCTTGATGGGGTTTCCCACCTTATGTTCTGATGAAGGGATATTCTCGTTGCTGATTATGTTAAGGATTCGAAGAAGGTCTTCGTCTTATGCTGCCGGCGGTAATGTCAAGATTAGGTCAGATTCCTTGGAAGGAGATACGCGGATATCCTTTGACTGTACTTCGTCGTCCTCCACCAGATTAAAGCGCCTCTATGCACAGCAGTTCGTTGGCTGCTTCACCTCATCGCGCTTTAATATTCCACCGTTGCTTCTACCTCGACGAACAACGACATTTTGCTTGGCTATTTTGTCAACGCGGGAACTCCTAGCGTTCTTAATGTTGACCTACGGTTGGCGTGGTTTTAATCATTAATCTTTATTACTTTTCAAAACCTAGTACCCCTGTTTCCATGTGCAGGACGAACATCTTAGTATATTTGCGGAGCGAGCTGTATTTAAAGGTTAGCGCGACTGCCTTTTCAGAAACGTTTTTTTGTGCAGTTGCTTCGACTCATTCCTTCATTTATTTATTTTTAGATATGGCACATTTTAGAGGTTAGAATTCCTGTAACAATTATTATGTCAAGCACGTAACTTTCCATGTGAAATATTAGGGTCATGTTATATTTTCGAACGTGCGCTACAGTTTTTTTTATGCACTTAAGAAATATATTTTACAGCTTATTTTTCAGTTATAATATTTTGCGTGGCCAAAACAGACCAAAAAAAAAGTGATGAAAATCCTTTTCAAATTAAATGGTGCAGCACGATTTACAGAATTAAGCTTTTGAGGGAAACGTTTCACCTGCACTGAGGCTAAAATAAGTTTTCTTCCTCGCTTATATGCTGTGCAGCCAAGCATGTTGTTGTTTTCACAGTGACACAGTCACAACTTGCTACAACATATCATGTCCGTGTGTAAATATTGTTCACTCGTAACAGCAAAGGACTCGTACGGGCTGGGGAGAGTGGAATAACATGGGGGGGGGGGGATAGTGGGAAGAGGTATAACAACAAACGTAACCTCTCCGTAACGAATGAAAGGAAAAAGGTTAATTGTATTTTTATGCATTTCTAAGCATCCGACAGGCAATTTGAGTAGTACGTTCACACGAGGGTGCCAACAACCCCAAGGAACTCCAGACAATCCTCCTGCTCCAGCAGGTATAAATACCTATAAGGGCGATCTTCTCACGGGATTCGACGGGTCACAACATGAACTATCAAAGTGCGCCGGACATGTTCCAACGCATGGGGCACCACTTTCCTGTGGCGTGTTACAGCGGCGGTCGAGAATGGACCGCATTCATTGAAGGCTGACCCTACTTGGCCTCCCAATTTAAAGCTGCGCGCATTAGACGCCATGTTGCTGCACCCCTTTGCCCCCTCTTACCGGTGAGTTCAAAGGCTCCGAGGAATTCCCCGGTTCAGTCATCCCCCACCTGTAATGATCGAGGTGACTACGGCGAATCGTTTTTATGCAACCATAGAAATCCCGCCACATGGAATCCGACGCGGGAGTATTATCTTCAACCTCATTGCATAAAATATTGAATAAACGTGCGTCCTTCCAGGCCTCGAAATCTTTCTTCTTTTTTTCAATATTGTTTTCAGGAATGGTGATAAAGCAATAAATTATAAAGCGCGGAAAGCTAGGTCTGTTGGATTTCCGGGTAAATTACTCCTTTCGAGACCTATTTGTTTCAGCTTACGATGAACGGCAGCGGACGCTGTAAGTTATTGAAAGCAGTATAATGCCATGTGGGTGTGATGGGACCTTCCGGACGGGCGCAGTGGCGTGCGTGACGTGGAAGCGCGTGATACAAGGACTACCCTGGATTGGCTACTGATGGCGTCCCTTGCGGTGCATCGCAAGTTAACAACATGTAGTGTTAGTTTCTTCAGCCTCGCAATACACAAAAGCAAATATAAGTTGGATGTTCAGACAGCGTGACCCTGATCTGCTAGGGTTTGGCAACACTGCTACACGCTGCGGATGAAAAATGCAGCCAATGCAGAACCATGAGGCCTCGGACGTGCACCGCGCAGCGGTGATGCACGACCATATGCCGGTAGGATTCTCTTTCAGATGAAAACAGGCAGGGATGGGGATTGAATCCTGGTACCCTTGGTACTGCAGTGGCATATGTTTTGCCTCGACCTGCTCCAAGCAGCGGTGCGCTCACCAGTTTCGAGAATATAACTGCTTTCACACGGATGCGACCGTAGCACATCGAATCGGGGTTCGACAATTTTGATTGGTTGTAGATGGGTTGGGGAGAAAGAAGTAGGGTACGCTTCATTGGTCCCTGCTCGACTTGATGCCCTACGATCGCATTCATGTAAACCCAGCCTGTAAATCAGCTCGTGTTTACAAACAAACCGGAGCGCCCCTGGCGGCACGACACCGGGGCCGCGCATGCGCGAAGGAGTGTGGGCAAGAAGCGCCGCGTCCCGCGTCAACAAACCTCCGGAATGTTACGTTGTCGGCGTCGGTGTGAGTCCCTGACTTCCTGTGTTCTTTTCCACGTTGGAATTGTTGATTCTATGCCTTCCTAGAAGTGTCTTACCACTTTAGTGACTTGAGTGAAATTAACGAGGATCGTTACACCGCAAAACTTCGAGTAAATGATGTGACGTGCGGCGATTCACTGGCGTGAACGCCGCAGAATGGATGCTAAAACAATGATGAGATTCTGCTCGCTAGTTTTAGTCGCGACGTCGCTCGGGCTGCAAAATCGTGGACGGTAGATCGATGCGCGACGTCGACACTAAAAATCGCAACCAGAATCGGACCAAGTGAATCAGGAATAACAAATCGTTGATGGCAACTGGCAGCACTGATCAACATATCCTTGTATCTACTGTTTACACCGAGCCTACTTACCCTAAGCAACCTTCAGACTTATAAGTCTGCGGTGACCACATATAAGCCACGGTAGCGGATGAAGAAAAAACGCAAAGAGGGCTCGAGCACTTCTGCTCGGGTGATCAGCAGGGCAGCCATGTCGTACTTAGACAGTCCATAAAACCAACGTGTAAATAATGTAAATAAATAGTTAGCATATAAAGCAACGCACGACTTGTTATAAGTCTTTTGAGGCCTGCACTTACTTCTTATCGCAATAGACCGATCTCACCAGGCGTCTCGACGCATGCGCGAGGCAGCCATAACTTTAGTTCACAGGAGACAATCGGCAGTGCACGAGACTGTTCATGCCCTGCACGCGCAGAGCTCCAGCGAGGTTGTCGCACGTGCAGAAAGACTAAAGTTCCCTCGATGCATTGCGGCAGCGGTGGCGTTGTCCAACTGGCTGGTGAGATCGGTTCATTACTGGGTCAACGTTTAGTCTACGGGTTACCGTCGTTTGAATGAGCAGACGACAGTTTGAGCGATCAGACGGTCGTTTGAACTTGAAGATGCACTGAACGTTATTCGTCGGAATAGTCCGGACAACTTGGCGGTTTTCCCGCGTTTATGTTGGAACGAAACAAATACATCTGGCGATCACAAGTATCCGTGAATTCAACCCAAAGTGCTTCCCGCACAAGCGATCCTGGTTCGACGGCGTCTGGTTTTCCCTTTTCACGGCACCTGTCCACGTGCTGGGACGAACCGAGCAGGCCGAAAACACATGAAAACTGATCGTCAGACCTCTCCCAACTCTTTTGGTACAGCTCCAGTAGCAGAATTTTGACGAGAAGGCAGGATTTGGTCTCGTTTCTTTTCGCTATAACGTTGCTCAAAAAGAAATCATATATTGTTTGAAGCACCGGCGGCTGCTATGTTAACTGCAGTGTATTCTATGGAATACGTAAGTTTCGAAGCACAACGTATAGATGGCATTCCACCGTACTCTATGGCACACACAGTTAGGAAACGAAAATCTAGATGGCGCTTCAAACGACGGGAGGCGGGCTGAAGTGAGTAAAAGGGGGAGGGTGGGATGGGGTGCACCCTTGGGCAGGCGTTCCACAACTAAGGTAATCTAGTAACGTTGCCACCATCACGGCGTGACTTAACAGAGTTGAGTTCGTGTATATGCCGTTCGGAAACGCAAGCAAAACACGACAAAGCGCTTTAAACTATTCTGCGCGTCCATTTTTTTCCTTCTGAAATGCCTGCCTAATAAATTGTCACTATCATCTGCCTTACACAACTGACCAAAAAAATTTTTTTAGCCTTTTCACTTTGGTGAAGAAGGAAGAACAGCGGAGCTGTACTATGTGTCGTTCATAGGTGGCGGTAGCTGTCCAGAAGGTTGTGTCGAGATTCATTTGTCCAAGGACACGAAACTGGGAAAATAGCCCTTAACAACTCCGTTGTAAAAAGAAGAAACAAATTAGTATTACGTTGCTTTAAAAAAAAAAGAAGCTTTGTGTCTTTTTAGCATAGACTATTGTTAGCCGCGCACGCTAAAAGCGCGAGCTCGTTGCTTTAGATGAAGCCTCGGCAGATGCACGAGTGCATGTGCACCGAGTGCTCCCTTCAAGGCAGTCAAGGCTAACCGCTTGAGCTTGCGCAGCCTTCGCAGTTAGTCATGCTAAGGGGACACGAAGTATAGCAGGATTTATTTGTGAACGAAAATTGTGACCTCCAAAATTGACGATGGAAATAGGGCAAATGGTAGAATGTTCCCTTTGACGGCGCTGCCAGGCTCTGCTTTAGGGCACACGATGACTACGTGCCTCAACTACGCTTTTCACGCATACCATCGGCATAGTCGCTCACAATTGATGACTTGTAAAAATCCCTCACGTGGGGTTAGAGAAATACTACGCATCTAACATCAAGAGAAGAGCAAGCAGAGCGAAACGCCGGAAATTGTCCAGGAATGTCATATATTGTTAGGAAGATAAGCATTAAATAAGAACAAAGCCAGCGGAAAACAACACGAATAAGGTACCGGTAAGAAAACGTCAAACATGTCGCCCACCAGGTAACCAGGTATAACCTTGACATCCTGTAAAAAAAGTGAAAACGGGGGAGCACAGATGCATATCGCAACCCGTGGGAGATACGCGAACAAGAAAACAAAAATGAAGTAGACCGCACTCTAACGCCCTTTCTGATAAAGGCGAGTTCAAATGGAACACACAGAAACTTACCGGAGATGCGGAAGCAGATGCGCTAAAAAGGAGAAAGTAGCTCACACCTTGAGACCTGTTTTCCGAGCAAAAGAAAAAAGAAATGTGTCAATTTTTGTTCATGATTTTGCGGAAGCCGCTCGTGCGTACGCCTACTGTGTACGTACGTGCCTCCACTGCGGGGACTCCCGCGCACGTTGGAAGTTTCGTCTGTGTCGTGTCTTGCGACCCCGCTTTGACTACTCTCGACCTCCGAGGTCGTTCTCGCGCTGTCTCAGATCGACGACGTGGAGGGCATCGAAGGTCCTCTTCCGTATGATGCAAGTAACGTGAATATTGAGGCCACAGTCCCCTTCGTTCCTTTACTATTGCCACCCGATCACGCTTTTTTTTTTGTTTAGATTTATGTTTTACGCGTAAGATACGGAATGTAGCATTAACGCGCGAGTCTACACATCTTTATTTTCCTGTTTTGTTTCGACGTACCTTGCTATCCGTCCTCCTGTTTCCTTTATCCAGCATATTGGCTGACCGACTTTTTTTTTAAATAGAAATCTTACTCTTCAGTTTTTTTATGTATCTTGTTTACTAAACAAAGCACACACAAGAAAAAGTGAGGAGATAGACAAAAACAAATTGATGGGTCGTCGCTATGTTTTTGTTGACTTATTAGCTTTCTTTTGGAACGGCTCTAACTTTGTAGGCAATGTTCCAAACGTGCACAAATAAGCCTCTCAGAGTAAACGTCAATACAAATGCACGTCAAAAAAAAAAAAGGTACGATTGGTTGTAGGACGCTTTGAAAAGTCTGACATTTCCGGTGCAAAAATAGTGACCTCGGAGGTCATGATTTCAAAATTTTAAGTTCCTACGCGTCGGTCCCTTGGTCGTGTGGTAACGCAAAAAAACAAAAACAAAATGGTAAAGTGAGTCGAGAGTTGCGTCCGTAGGCCATATTTTATTTAGTTATATGTCAGCATCGGGGAAAATACGCGAGTATTTTTAATGTTTTCACAGAACAACGAAATGACTTAACATGCGGAAGCCTCATGACAAGAGCGTAAATAAATAGTTGCGCGAGACACACTGCTTAGCTTGGAATGGAACCAGGTTAGACAATAATACTAGAGAGACACACAAGAAACGCGATTTCGCATACACCAGACGAAGGCACCTCCAAGCTAAAGGGCCAGCTGTTATTCGGGACAGTAATAAAGCGAAACGCTAAAAACACAGTTCATAAACGCTGGCCGTAAATCCTTTTTCTGTGCTTGCAAAGCTTTTTTTTTTTTTACAGAATGGAATTAGGAGTTAGCTGCGAAAATCAAACTACACTAAACATAACCAAGTCGTGAAGTATTCTCAAAGAGAAGGGTCCCATGGGATCCTCTGGAAAACCTGTACACCAGGATCATCACAAATCCCTGAAGACATGACACGGATGAAGGAGTCCAAGCGGAAACGAGTTGCTGAAGCTACATCCGAAAGTCAAAAGACGTTGAAGACAAAGGTCGGTGGCTCATACGAACGAGAGGGACGTCGCTTCAGAGATCATCATCGGTTAGGCACGGCGAACAGGCGCGGCCACGACTTGTCCCTCGGCGGCGATGGCGGCGTCAGGTCCTGGCAGGGCGCTGGACGTGAACGTCGTGTCGGCGGGGCTCCTGGACTCGGTGCCGGGCTCGTTGGTCACAACGTCGGCACGGTAGCCGAACTCGTCGGCGACGTACGTGACGGTCCTGGTGCGACCGTCGGCAAGGGACAGGGAGTAGCGGCCAGACACGCGTCCGCTGCCGTCTCCGGTCTCCTCGTGGCCGTGGTGACCGTCGAGGTCGTTGGAGTCGTAGCCGAAGGAGTAGGGCGTCGGCACCTCCCCGGGCAGCACCACTTGAGATCGGACGGCGAGGGCGCAGAAGGCCAGGACGACGACGGTTAGCTGCGTGGAAGCGAGAAGATGTTAGGGCTAACTCGGCTTGGCTGGACCGAAGGCAGAGTGACGCTATGACTTCGCAACGAGGCGTTCAATCATTTGGAATTCGATAGTAGAGAGAAAAGCAAGATTAAAGATAATCGTAGAATTAGTTTGGCGAAGGCTTTCGATGTTCATTGGTATAAAGAGAGTTACAGAATGTCGGGCGACTGAAGAGAACGGTCGTACCTTTGCTGTGGCAGACTCTACTTGAAGGGGAGGAACATTCATCGTTAATTCGCTGATTGCTCGACCTATCCTGAAGCATGCCAATAAGCACACTAGATTTAGCAATTAGACATCTTATCTGTTAAAATCTGGGTCGGCGTAAGCTGGGCGTTGATATGATCAAAATTTAAAAAGGCGCTGCTAAGACTGCTCGAAGTAACCGCGAGGGAGACAAAGCGATTAGAAGAAACCCTTATGACGATTAAATTTTTGTCAGATCCAATGTTCCCACAAAGCCTGCAGTGGCTAAAGGTAGTGTGAAAAATACTAAATCTGGAGTTCATTGGGAGAAACCTGCACTGCCATTCTGGAGATCCACAAGAGGTCCCTAATCCAACTCCCGCCACATATCCCCGTGCTCTTGACAATCCTCCGTGCTCTAGATGCCTCTTCCACATCCCGTTAAGGTGCCGCGGTGCAGAAACGTGTATCCGAGCGCTTCCAGCTTGGGTCGTAGCAGAGCAGGCACCCATAAGAGCGACAATCGAATCCTTACCGTGTTCATGGCTGCTACTGCGGTCGATGAGAACAAGACCTAAAGTGGATCTCGCTCCTCGCCTGCCCGCGCTTTTATACCGTCGATGCCCTTATCTTCGACAAAGAGGCTGTAAAGTACGCCTCCCCGTCTAAGAAACCGCTGGCGGTCGCTTGCGTGGTTTCGAGTCAGGCGTTCGCTTTCTCCTCGACTTCCCCTGTCACCGCGATCATCGAAACGGGATCACACTTTCTTTCTTGGCGCGCATGTTAACGAAGTCGGTTAGGAGGGATAGGGGAGGGCGGTTGTGCGTGGTTGCTGCTGTTTGTTCTCATAAGCCGCAGACGATGGGCTTGATATGCGTCGACGCGAGGGGTGAGAAAGTGTATCGTGGTCTGCCATCAGCCCGAGCCTGCGTTCAGAAGGAAGCGAGATTTGTGTTCTTCTTCGACAACGGCAGCCCTAAGACGTCCCGCCTTTCTTCGCGCAGGGGAGTTTTCAAGGATGCCTGCGTCCTATACTCTGCAAGTAGAGAATAAGGCAAAAAGATAATAAAAAAAGACTGACTTTTATGCGAACGAGCTAGTGAGCCTCCAAACAAACCGCCACCACCGCAAGCGTCGTCAGCCGACCCGATAGCGTCGCGGCTTTGTCTGGATATTTTTGTTTTCTACTTTCGATTATCGACGATAGGACGCCGCGTTGCGCCGCGATTTTCTGCGATTTCGTTTTAGTTTTGAGACTTTTATGAGGTCATTTATTTATTATGGAGGCGGCTGGAAGGAGTCCGAGGACGGGGTTGGATAGAAAGGAAGGACTCACGGCGCTTCCCATCAGCTCCCCGATGATTAGGCGGTGGTATTTTGAGCAGCGCCTTCGGGCTGTTGTTTTCACACAGTGACCTTAGAAGCGAGACAGGAGAGGCTTTAGTGATTCCCAGTCGGTCTCCGAGCTCCAGTTGAACGCCGTTTCCCAATCGCGACTTTGAGACAATCGAACGAAGCGGTATTTGTTCGATAGTGTCTGACCTTGCACCCAATGTGTCGGCGGGTCTTTGCGGGGTAGCACACTGACGGGAATCTAGATGCCTTGTTCGGGAGGCTGCAAGAACAAACAGTATAGGCAGAGAAAAAGAAGATAAAGAGACCATAGTGAAAGACAAACGCGATTTGTTGCGCGGATCAGGGACGTACATCATTTCTTTATCGTCAGCAATAGAACTAAGTGGCTGCTTGAGGCCAGAGCTATACCGTGAATTTCACAGCCCTATTCTTCTCTTCTTTTCATGACCTCAACATTTTAACACGTGCTCCATAAAATGGCGCTAAAAGGCTGACTAAGCGTCCGAATTTGTTATCTATTGTGTGGCGACGTTGCACGGTTTATTCACCGGCGACGTCCGCCCTGACTTCACTTAGAGCTCTTGAGACAGTGATGTACTGAAATGCCTTGTATTGAAATGATTTCGAGTTTGAGTGTTACCAAACGCGTGCCTGGGGCATGACACCAGCTGAGCAAACGTAGTTCGGTTGCGACACAACCTTGTCATATATTGTGGCCACTCTTATGCACACAACTTCCCGGTAAACCTGACAAAAAAAATCAGCATTTAATTTTTGTTGTTGTTGTTGTTGTTTTACCTCCTTTCCTGCAAATAATTTTATCCTTTTCTCAGTGCAGACTAGCGTGCCAGAGATATGCGCCCAGGGTGACTTCTCCACTTTAAATCATCTCTTCCTTTCCGTTTGCCGCCTCTTGAAGTCGTGAATGATTTTTTTATTTCGTGTAACAAAGGTACCCCATCCCAGCCATAATAAAAAAATAAAGCATATAAATACCTTCAATGCGAATTCCTGCTGCGATGACAATTTCGCTAGTTCGTAGAACAGTTTATTTTATTTTATTTTATTCTATGCAGTATTTTAATGTACCGTGTGCTTGCTTACTTTTTCAGTAGATATTAAAACGTTCCGTTTTATATTTTATTTGAAATATCAACCATTTATTTTATAGATATTATATACAGATACCTTTCATATGTCACGTTTCGATGTGCTCGATGTGAGACGCGATTTTGACTATTACTATATGACCGCTGAGCCCTTCAATTAATATTTTCTTTCTGCAGCGTGATGAGTGCAAAAAGCACACGGGAGAAAAGCACAGTCGTGTTCAAACTGGTAGAAATGAAAGCTAAACTTTAAATCTTCAAATCTGCAGCTCGATTCTCAACTTTTACGCAAAGTGTGATAATCAAATGCTTACTCGAACTCACAAAAATGTAAATTAAAAAATCAATAAGGCGCGCATTATTCGCTGGCATCAAGCAGTTATTTAACTTCCAGTTTCTCTGAATCTACCGAAGATTCCATGGGTTCTGCCTGGGATTATCAGCACACCAACTTAGCTGAGTTAACATCCCCTAAACGACAAATTCATAGGCCGATACTCGAGAGCCGTTGAATTACCTAACTCACTCTCAAAATCTTGTCCTTGATAATGCCTTTTTGACTTCATGATTTGCCTCAGCAACTAGGTAGTTAATGACCTATAACGAACGACGAGTCAGTCGCACAGCCTTGAGTGGCTACTCGAAGGAAATCTATCACCCAAGAAACCATCCTCGATATGGTGGTCATTTCGTATTCAACGTCTCAGGTAATAGTGTCATGGCATCGTTTCAAAATCCAAATAGAGTTTCGCCTTGCGTCGCGTTCGTATCTGTTTAATGCTCTCGGTGCTTCCATTATGTCATTTTTATTCTTTTTGTTTCAGTTGGTTTAAATTTTTAGAGTTTTACGTATCTTTTTTCGGTCCTCCAGGTACCATTCCTTGTGACCCATAATTGAAAGTATCACTTTCTTCGACACTGTCAACCCTGGACCGATGGATAAAAGGAACCGAGGACAAACACAAAAGTAAAAACAAATCTTGAAAATATTGTGTCCTTCCTTTCTACCGTTTTGCCTTTCCCCGTGGTTTACAATGTCAATCCTAAACAAGATCGCCCGCTCACCTGATTTAATATTCTTACACCTATTTATACCGCATCATATAAAATTAATATGAAAAATGTTTGGGTTACATTTAATTTAAGACACATCTTTGCACAGAATAAGAAAGACCGGCCGAAAGAACCCGAAAGATTTCCTCGCCAAAACAAACCACTTAACCCATGACAGCAGGTCGATGAAGACCCAATGTCGAGTCCTGTTCCAGAGATCGGTAATTAAAATTGCCATTCACAAACGCTTTTTTTTTTAGAAGTCTGCATAAGAGGCAAATTATTATTTGGATTAAGCTTGAAAGTATAGTGTGACTCAAACAACCTGAATCAATAAGAGGAAAGGGAAAAGCGTAACTGCCGGCGTCACCTTCGTGGTACTTACCGAAGATCACTAAAAGCTCGACGGATTCGTGGCCACTCTCAGAAGGTCGGAGTCACATTTTATCCTTTTTGATCAGCAACTTCCCGTTCCCGAAAAGGTTAGAGCACAAAGAGGCACGCTCAATCACTCCTAGGAACGTTCAAACATGCCGGGCCGAGATCGCCAATTGTCGCCAGCGTAGCAAGGATTCTGAACGTAGAATCGCTAAATTCAAATAGTTCAGGTATTTGCACTTCTTTTTTTTTTTTCCGGTAGAGATTAAAGACCGGTGAAAATGGCGCGGTCTTAGGCAGCGGAGCGCTAAAGTAGCGCAGATCAGCGCTCATCAGGTCAGCGCTGCATCATTGCTGATGGAGCGCTGAGCAGTATCTAGCGCTTAGTTAGTGCTGTGGTGCATCTGTGAACAGGCCTTTACAGTAATAATCGGTGGTAGGGGCTATTTAGGACAGAGGATTAGCTCAATGTTCTTAAACATGCAAGTATAATTCTCCAATTCACTTTCACTTGAAATATTCGTAAATACATATATGAAAACTGAACTCTTGACTTACCTGTCATACAACAGAGCAGTGTTATAAGCACGCATATATGCCTTATATACGACATTAGCAGCTAATAAAACAAAAATTTCGAATACATACGTTCACATGCTTTGTAATTAGTGATCGTACCATCACATGTGACGTGGTTGGTCATGTAAGACATAAACCTAAATAGTGCTCCTGAGGAGTGATTTTGTATGTAACATAGAGGCTGACTAGTAACTCAACATCTACCTTATATACATCCAGTGCTTTTATTTTAAATATTGATACTATATCTACTCACTAGATGGCGCAAGCCGTCGCCCAATTAAGAGGGCTCAGCCCTATGCATCATTCCACTCATTCAATAAAGAAGGTACCTTCAGATTATCTTGGAAAATTCTGCGAGCTCGCTGAACGAGCAAAGAGAGACATATAGGTCGCTATTTTTCTTCCTCGAAATCAGCGTTGCTTTATGGTATCTCGACGCCATCATACTAAGCTAGAATAGCAAGAGAAAGCGTCACGCAATGGAATTGAATCGTTCTGAATAACCACAAATGGCATATCTAATCGTCTCGGCTGTGTAAATTCTAGGTCAGATGGGATTATAGGCTTCGCGATGTTGTTTTCATGAGCGTGGCCATTTCGAACTGCATCGGTAGCCTTCGCATCTCCCGCAGATAAGGCGAGTCTCCCCGAGGCACGGTTTCCCAGCTTGGTTATAAGGTGGCTTAGGATCAAGATATGCACGTGAATCCGCGGGGGGGACTAAATGCGAATAGAGAACGTTTCGTGTCAGGGTTGTGGTCGTGGTGTTTTATCGTTTTGAGAGAGGGACCTCTGCCAAGTGTTTATCGCGTCTTTCAGTCTGGACAGCGTGGCAAGAAGTAAATTGTCCCAAACGATTCTGCGTCCTGAGTCCCTCTTCCTGTGTGAGCGTGTGTGATTTGTCTCGAGCGCCAGTCTTTGCTTGGAGATGCCATACACAATATAGATATCGACAATGGGGTGTCAAGAAGTGCGACTAATGTCGGATGTAAAAGTAATACCGGAGGAATTGGAAAGTCGAACGGAATCAAATGTCACTTGAGGACCTCACGGGTAGCATCAAAGCGGAGTCCCGCTTTATACGTATTTTTAGCTGTTGCGGAAGTGAACCTAACGGTTTGTGTTGTTTGCGTTCGAAGTAATACCGAGCGCGCCTCCGTCTGGTGTGTTTGCCACGTTCTAAAAAGCGGTCCCTCGACCTCCGCGTGATGGCGTCAGAAAACTGACACGCCGCATGCCTGCCGTTGTGCAGGCGGTGGCAGAGCAATGGAGGTGGACGAAGCAGACGCTTGTTCTGCCGTATAGGCAGCCGACGGAAACCAAAAGCAGACGACCGCGGCCCACGTGTCCGCTCGTCTTTTTCGCCAGCATTTTCTATGTACCACCAGCCGCTAGGATCGCGACATCTGACAGCATGACACGCCGGCTCCTGCGATGCAGTTTGTTGCCGCATCAGGACCACTTTTGATGCATTGGCGGGATAGAACTGTAAGCACACCAGTCGAAGACTACGCGTTTCAGGCACTGACAGGGTGAGGACGGCAGGGCATCTCTTTGGGACATTCGGCCTCCAGCAGGCGCTAGTTGCCTTCCGTCGTGCTTTGAATGCGTGTGCACGCTCGAGGCTTAAGAGAGGCCCAAGTGTTATTGAAGGCAGAAAGTTCGCGCTGGAGGCGGAACAACCGAAATTCCTTTTGCCGCTCTTGTCCTGTCGCTAACTATAAAACAAGCAGTAGTCGGACTATGACTCTGGGCAAGCGAGCAAGCTTTGCGACTTGACCGCGATGCTTCAGGAAGGCGGAAGTCTAAATCGGCCTCGTGAACATCGAGCCAGGAGGAGGCACCGCTAGTTAGTGCAACTTCAGAGCCTACTTAAGACGTCTAGTACACTACTACATAGGCTGACTCAAGTCATACCCAATGGGTTGGCTGAGAGCATAGCAGTATGTTTCGTACTGCGTTGAATGAGTATACTGTGTATTGAATATTCGGGACCAGTTGGGTGCTGTTCCAAACAGTATTGCTCCGTTGTTTTATTGTCGAGTTCACGAGGCCAGTACAAGGAATTGACAAGAAGACACAAATATGAAAGGAAAGGGACATGGGACACAACAAATATGTTACATGCACAGCACATGAAACGGAAAGTGTCAGGAGAGAAGGAATGTTATAAGTAGTGCCTCCACCCCGTCAGACCGTGGCACACAGAGACAAGAGATTCACAACCATCAGTGTAGCGCACAGTGCGGATTCGAAACCGTGTTATCGCCTTTGTACAGTGTAGGTTAGCTCGCAAAGTTAATTTAAAGCTTGGGTACTCGAGTTCCAGAGGCTCGGAACCGCAGTGAGTAATGGAGAGCGCCTGCGCAGACGCTGCAGCGAGCAAGCGAGCGAAGACGAGGAGCGTCTTGGGAAGTGTCTCGAAGACCACGTGTTCCGCAACGAACTCCCCAAAAGAAAGGTGGGAGAAGAAAAAAAAAGAGATGAGACCCAGTTAGAACTAAAACAGACAAGACAGACACGTGACAGGTTACATTCGTTCTTCATTGTTCTGGCTTCGTGACAGTCCTGGTCAAATCGGCGTGTTCGTGACGGTAAACGCTTTCCGAAGAAGCGACCGGAAGCTGTTCGTCCCCCCGCGTAACCCAACATAAACGCGGCCTCCATGTTTCCCCCGTGTCCTACTTGAGCGATATCCCGCGCCAAATTAGTGTGTTAAAAAAATACAAACAGCTAGAGTTAACCCGAGAAATTTACGCTGCCGCAATCCGAACGAGCGTCCGAAAAACAGAAGCCGCGCGTATCTACAGCTAGCATAAATAATAAACAAACAAGTCGTTCCGTATTTCGGAGCATCCGGCCACACGTCGTCCGACACTCGTTTCGTTAATTATTTCTTCTTTTAAGGTTGCTGATACTTCGGCAGTTTTCGAATCTCGAGTTCACTGCGGGTAGAGCAGCAGAGGAACAGTCGGGGGATTGAGGCCGTCGCTCGACGCACCAGGTCCACGGAGAGCGAAGGATCCCGGGTCAGCTTCGCCGTGGGCGTAGCTCATCGGGCGGTCAGCTTATGCCTTGGACTTGAAGCCTCCGGCTCCGAGCTGACGAAGCCTCTCTGGCTCGGCGGCGTGAGCGGCGTCTGGTCCTGGAAGAGCGCTGGAGCTGAAGGACGAGTCAGCCGGGCTGTTGGACTCGGTGCCCTGCTCGTTGGTGGTGAGCTCGGGGTGGAATCCGGTCTCGTCGGCGGTGTAACGCACGGTCCTCTGGCGACCGTCGGGAAGCGAGAAGCTGTAGCTGCCACTGACGCGGCCCTGTCCGTCGCCGCTCTCCTCGTGCACGGTCACGGCGCCGTCCTCGCCGGTGGTCTCGTGCTTGTAGGAGTACGGGGTTGGCTGGCTGAAGTCATCGGCGGCATGGACGGCGTGGAAGGTCTGGGCAGCCTGCGGGACATCCACGGAGAAAAGAGTTGAACGAAAACGAAAAGAGGAGTAGGAAGAAGCTGTCTCAGAATCTGTGTCTATACGATTACTACATTACAGATTCGAAACACACGTTGTTTGGCGAACCATTGTCACTATGAAAGTCCAGTGCTCAACAAAACGCAATAAACCAGCAAAGTACGTAGCCTCGTTCATATACAGCTACTCTACTAATGCCTAGATTAACTAAATGGCGGATTCAGTTGGTTACCCTACATGCTAGAGTAACTGCATAGTTGTATGCGTTGTTAGAGGACCTGTAGCCCCTCATGCGGAGAATATAGAGTTATTCTAGCGAGGCTATGCATTCCGCTAGTTCATTTTATTTTGTCGAAGACTAGCTCGTGCTTTTGACTTTAGCAAGACTGCGCAGGGTCAGTGATAGAATATGTGAATCTTAAGATCCCCATTCGTAGACGTTTTCCAACAGTTGACGGACGTTATGCTGAGCAGTGTGCACGGACGAGTCGGCTAGGAACGACGTAAATTTTCTTTTATGCTAATTCATTTGTCAATGAACAGCGATTTTCCGGTTACAAGAATAACACCACGTTGATTCATGGATGGTAAGAAGGAACGAACTCCTACAGTTCACGTGCAAGGGAAGTGGACATCTATAGCTGCTTAAGGGTATGCGCCAGTCATTTATTCTTACTTTACTCTCGATATGTTAGGGGAGAGGACGGTGAAATACAAGCGTCCTGCTGACCTATAATCTCCCGCAAACCTTGTACTCGCTGTGGTAATCCCGGAATAAATATCTTCAAAGAAATAAAAGAAACGAAAAACAAACTCGGGACAACCAAGCGATTAAGGAAAGAGCGCTACGCTTTCACTAGTCTGAAAGCTCGGAAATGGGGCTAGCGTCATTCATTCACCAGAGCGATAATCCTTAAGATGCTCTTCCAGTGTCATACCTCTACAATTTATGTTGGAGCGGACAAAAACTCTACATCACGTTTATCTTGCGTAGATTCGTGCATAAATAACAGTTAATTGTATATGCGGTGTAAAAAAAAGTGACACCAGAAAAGCATTTTCGTTTCGTTAAAAGAGACACGCCTTGCCTCATCGACATACACCGTAAACCATTTCGCTCATTTATCGGCGCAATAAAGTCGTGCGCGATATTTGTGTTCCACTTCTGCGTGTGAAATTGCCATCGCTGCTATGACTTTAGTTTTTATTAAGACCTTACGAGCATTAGACCAAAATACTTTTAAAACTGATTTTGAACCTAGAGAGGAAAAAAATTTCTCAATCATATGAGCACCGGTTAAGATACTGGTAACCCCTACACGTTTCAACGCTATCCTGAGCGGCAATCAAACTGTGTTTCAACAGATACTAGCATGGGTACATTTGGGATGCTGTCACCAAGTTGTTATACCGTATCTTTAAATACCGTCTCACATATTGAGCGCAACGTTTAGATAACATCAAGTCAGCGCTGATTCAGCACTGCACTTAAAAGGTCGGGTCACATTCAGCGCGCAGCGCTGACACAGCATTGTTATAGCGCAAGCTCAATGATTTCTTTGTAGCGCTGAATCCTTGCGCAGTAAGTGTGAACAGTCTTTCAGGAGTAAGATGTAAGGTGGCGAGACGGTCAATTTGGTGATCGTTAAACATAACGAAAAACAGTGTACACAAAAACTGGACAAAGAAAAGGACGGAGCAAGGAGCAGCAACTGTTTGTCACGTGTTCTTTCTCTGGTCCTTCTGCTCGCTGTTTTTTTTTTAATTATTAATATTACGTTTAAATATTCCTTAGAAGAGTCAGCCACTTGCTGGCATAGTGAGGCTAACAAATTAGGAGTGCAGAGGACATGTACTTACGGTGTCCAGGTCACCCTGTGGGTTGAACTTGAGGGGCACGGCCGAGACGGCGACGGCCAGAAGGAGGACGGCGGCGAACTGAAGGGGATTAAGAGTAACTAAGCATCAGCCATTGATTGGCTGCTGATATGGCGATAGAACTGAAGCTATGAATTTCGTAATGTTCTTTTTGCTCACAAAATTCGAATAGTCAGCATTAATTGCTGTTGCACAGACGCCTGATGCAACACGGTCATAGTCTCTAAATTCTGCGAGGAACTTCCCTTGTAAATGCTTTACATGAAAGCATATTCGCTGCCCTCTAATGACTAAGTGTTCGTATCAGGGTCTGAAACGAACTTGAAGATAGGAATTATTAAGTTATGTTCGAGAGGTATTCTGTTTTGAATATATAAGGTTTCTACGAGCGTCGTAAGGATGCAATCATGTCTGAAAGAGCTCTTCAGGGCTGAAGAAATCTCTTGACAAGACATGCTCTGAAATAAGCTTCTGCGCAACAGGCCTCATTCACAATGCTGGGTTGTTGTTGTTTTTAGAAGTTACAAGCTCGCTATTGTCTGTTTCGTAACACGACTGCCCCTAGCGTTCCTTCATCCGCGTAATAAACTTCTCCTCGGAGTCCTTTGCGGCTTGGGCCAGATTCCGGAAATAGTAGCTCGTGTTGTTCCGCCATGAATCCGTGAAGAGGGGCGGTAAGAGCTCTTCCTCGACCGAGCGCGGTGGTAAACGTTTTCTCCTCAAGCCCCTTTTTTGTGCCTCCCTCACTTTCCATTACTGCCTTTTTTTTCTTTTTGTTGCTTTCATGTCTGCACCCCAAGACGAGCTCACGGCGAACCGTACAACTTACCTTCAACATCCTGAATGCTAGAACGGAGGAGCTGTTTCCGAGCTGTAGTAAGCACAGTGGAGCAGTGTGCCTTTGCAGCGTGTCGGGGGCTCTTTTATACCTGGCCCGTGAAGGATCTTCCCTGGCCGCCTCCCGGTCCAATCCTGGACCGTCCGTCACGTGACCCAGAAGAATAACCCACCGACACGAACTTTCCACGGTACTTCTCTTTATGATACATTTTTTTCCTCGTAACTTTTTGCTTCTTTTTTCTTTCTCTTGGCGTTTCCTTTTCGCCAGCGTCGAATAACCAGTTCATTTCATTCAAGGTTTTTTTGTTTTAGTCCAGTTTTACAGCTACTCTCACGATTCCGCCATCTAGTATATAACACTCCGGCTACCTCAGAACGTATTCCGACGGCGCGTCGCGGCTTGGAAGCCCCTTTATCGCGGGATTTAATCTCCTCGTCCGGGGGACTGATTCCGGTTGGCCTCGGATTGACCGACCGCGAGTCCGATCTCATGGCTGCGCCGCTGAAGAGGACCCCCGCGAGGGGACAGCGAGCCCTCGCTGTCCCTTCCCACCCTCGCCCCGACGGGCCTCCGGACAGGATGGCTCGACACACTCGGATCCCGGAGACTTTTTATTACAAAGTTATTTAAAGCGGTTTTGCCAAGGTCTGCGCGCGGGACTCTTAAATGTGTACACGTGATTCCGTCGAGTCCGACTGTGTTGTCTGGCTGCTCCTTTCTTGTGGCTACGATCGGCCGAATAATGAAGCTGGACACGGGTCAAGTTTTACGCTTAGTCTCCGAGGAGATGACGTGGGCGGCGTGTTGTTGAGCGCGGTCTCTGGAAAGAGGTGTACGTGACGACGCGTGATGACCCGTCGAGTTTTACCCTACAAGGAGTGCAACAAACCAATAAAGTGTATACATAAAGCAAGTGGCACAAGTTCTTTTTATTAAGGCACATTAAATCGTACAAATCAATAAGACAGTTGCAACACCCTTGCTTCTTTTTGTGAAGTTTATTTCGTAATCTCGCAAGACAGTGTCCAAGCCAGTCATTGATATTGTATCGCCTGGTCAATACCGCAATCTAAAGAAGAAAAGAAAGTCAAAGTTGTTGTAGCAAGAAGGTGATGTGCCTTGAAAGGGATCGGCTTGGTCACCACGTTTGTAGGCCAATTTAGCCAGCCCATTACGATTGCTAACCTGGGGTCTTCAACGACGGTTGACGTACAAGTCGTGACACGCGCATACTGCTAGAAAAAGCAATTCGATTATAGACAGATTTAAAGTCGTATTGCTTCCAGTCACCGGTTAAAGTGTCGTTGCATTATCTACTAGCCTACACACGCCGGGTAGGGTAACACGACTGTGATTGTATCCGGATGCCAGTGTAGCATGAGCTCGGAAAGAATGCTCGTTGAAGACCTCTGAAAGAGACCGACGGCACTCCATCTTCGATCGAAAGACCGACCCCCTTGAAGTCCCCATTGGTTGTGTTTATCTCTTTGTTTTATTTTCTCCGGGCATGTCTTGCCTCATTCGTCTTGCTAACAGTTCCTTATTGACGAATCGACATCGGTGTTGATACAATCGGTCTTTCATTCGTAGCCAATACTTTCCAAGCGCCAAGAATCTTAGAAAAACTTGACATCGGGCAAAAATGCTAATGACTGCCTTCGGCTCGCACATGCACACCATTAGTTGTCTACTTATTTCTAGCCGGTGTCAAGGTCCAGCCAATAATTGTCGACCCATAGGCGTGAGAGACTCTACGAAAAACTGTAGACTGTCATATTTTCTCTAGTTTATTGCAGAAAAGGTTAGAGGCAATATTTCTTGGCAATTTTAGTTTTGAATTGTAATGTAATAAATGATATTTTCTTGGTCGTATAACTTAAAGTGTCATAATAATCGAAATCAATTGACTAAACCAGTGGTTTTCAACCACTAACGTTTCGCGGACCCCTCGTGGATCGGCGGAGATGATCGAGGACCCCGTTCGTTTTAAGAAGAAGGGAAAGGTATAGGGTAATTATGATAATGATTTAATAAACACATATAGCTAAGGGATAGTGTGAAGCAGCCTTCTCTCATTGGCATACAGAGCAAAAAACTCACCTGAAAATCGGGCGTTTCTTCTCTACCTGAAGAAAATACAACTTTAATTGCCGGGCTTGACTGATCAGGCAGGGCTTCGCGGACCCCTCGAGTGCTTTCGCGGACCCCAAAGGGTCCGCGGACCCCTACTTGAGAACCACTGGACTAAACAACTAAATGATCAGAGATACACCCGATAAAAAGGAAGGACAGACTACCGCAAATTATTTCTAAACCCCATTCATTAGTTTAAGGGTGAACGCCCGAGCTAAGTGCATGATCACCTGTGTGGATCCCCTTGCAGCGCCATTTTTAAGTGTCTAGTAGTTTTTTCGAGATAACAGTAGTACCGAGTTACCTCCCTCGTTTTTGTTTTCGTGTCTGCAGAATACGCAGATAATGTCCTCACTGGTGCCAGAGCATATTGGAGGCGCTCAAGGTAGGCACTCACACTACACACAGAACGGCTTTCTGAGTGTAGTGTGAGCGCCTGCCGTAAGGATGTGTTTTGTTCAATTCGAAGATTACAATGAAGACTGTTGTAAAAGTAAATACAAGATGTGTGCTGTGCTGGTTACGAGACGGTGGTTTGTATGTCCTCGTTGTTTCCTTTGACTCAAGGTTTTAAATTATGATGGAAACTGCGTTAACCTTGACAAGATCGCACTAAAAAACAGACGCCAGTGTCTGCTCCGTTCCATGGGCGCCGCCATGATTGTTTATGCTGACTCCATGACACAGTAAGGGGGCTACGCTCTTAGCCAGACTGCGTTTTTTTAGAAACCTTCGCACATATCGTAGTGCAAGAACGTTAGAAGTGCATAGTCACGAAGCTCCAAAAACCACACCGATGCCACGAGTGCTGTAATAAGCAAAAATCTTGTTTTATGCGCAGCCCCTCTCTTCACAAGAGCCTGCGCTTGAGATTATTATTTCCCATGTTTTTTTCGCTGGGGGCTAGGATTTCGGGCACTGGATCTATATCACAAGGGACATTTTGTTAGTAGTGAGTTTTAGTATTGCGTATACGAGCAAACGCAAGCAATAGTGCGTTTCTGCGTTAGCATTGAGTGTTCTAAACCGCACGTGCACGGGAGCCCAAACTGGGTCTTAGGATCGGCGCATAGCGACGACGCGCATGCCCAGCGTGGAGCACGCAACGCCAACGCAAACGCACAGCGCTTCCGTTTGCTCCTGTACGCAATACTAAAACTTTATAGTGTATATCCCACGGGAGAATCTCCAATGGATCCACAAGATCACCTGTAGCCTATGAACTGCTCAATACGATTTATATGATCGATTACCTCGCAATCGGTAGCATGAGTTGTTCCACCGCCAACCACGTAATACCAAAATAAACAAAACGTCGAGGGAGAGGGAACCGAAATTGGCAACCTCTTCCTTTGTTAGATCATGAGAAGCCGCAATGAGGCTTCGCTGTATCGATCTTATGAGTGTATACGGAAGACCTTGGCTCGTGTACATTGTGTGCCCTGAGCAAAGCTACGCGCAAGAAGCTTACGGTGAAATGAAGCGGGTCCTTGACAAAAGGTTATACTTTGTGTCGACGCGCGCGGTGACTCACCTAAAATGTATGCTCTTGCGCATCCTTAGTTTCGCCGCCTTACATCACGATGAGAATGCGTTGTCGCAAATATACTGGAACGACCGAATTGTAATCGGTCACGCTGATATATGTCATCCCCCCTCCCAATTTTTTCCTTTCATTTCAAAATTAAATTACGAGTCGTCGAACGCTCAAGAGTCCGTCCAAATGTAGCACCAGCGGTGCGAATCAGATTCCAAAGTTTCAGATTTAACCGTTATTTCATTTCAAAGTTGTACGCTATTTCCGGAAATTTTCGATGGAAAAATGGTGGCCGTCGGAGTCTACGAACACATGGAAATAAATTGCATCAACGACCAGTAACGGATTCCAATTTCCCATTAAATGTTTCAGAACATCCATCATAACTCTTAACGGTAAGGTTTTATAACGGTTAGTTTTCAAGCCTTGTTACCTGGTTCGCACTGCGCACTGCTAGCGTGACATTTGGGTGAAGATTGAGCGATCGTCCATGCGTAACTCATTTTGCGACAAAAAAAAAAAAGACAGTCAACTGTTTAAGGGGGATACGCTGTCGTTCCATGTTGACGAGCCAATGAAGTGCAGCCAGAAAATAACCAAATCGCGTCATCAGTATAGAAACGGACCACCTCGCTGAATTCACAACAATGGAGGAGCATCCGTAAGTGTATTTATTTCAAGATTGGCGCCCCAAAGCAACAAAGCTCTGCCGAATGTTCATTCCATCTCACAGATTAAAGAAACGAAGGGGAGTGGCGTGTTCCCAGCATCTTATAATCGCGTCGAAATCAATAAGATAGCGGCATTTGCGGATAACTACGCCTTAGAACCAATCACGAAGCAATAGGTGTGATTATGTTAACCCACGCCCTTCGTTTCTTAAGCTCGCAGTGATTATACGGCGAGCAAGTGTTCCAAAATTAGTCTTTGGCGCATCAGACTGCAAGTAGAAGCAAGCCAATCAAAGGGCAAAGTAGAGAAGGCGCAGGGAGCTTGCGATGACGAGGCAGCCAAGACCGCACCCACACCGCGCCATTGGCTGAGGTTGGGGGGGGGGGGATAAAAGCACGTGGGGTCCTTTGGAGTATTTTAGGGGGAAAGAGGGGGGGGGCGCAGGGTTTTTAATGTATTTCTGACGTCACCACGGCACGCTTAATTTTTTCTTTCTCTCTTGTGTAGGCTCTTTGAACGAAAATGTTGCGTGTAAAGCTGGAGGTGTCATCCTAAACTGCTCCGAAATGCTTCAGAGTGCACGAGAGCGCTTCGGGGCACTCGTTAGAAGGTGCACACACGTAAAACTAGGTTTGAAGTCCACCGGCTAAGGTGTGGCGATTTGAAGATAAAAATGTATTTGCGTCGACCACCCAAATGCGCGTAGACTCTATAACTACTCGGCGTTTATAATTCTTCTTCAACTGCAATGGGTTCGCAGTTCAGGGGCGGAAACGCACACTGATGCACCCGAAATACGATGATGGCTCATTGCGTCTCATCTCCATATCCGTGAGACTTTGGTTGCACGTTAAGGTTCACTATAGGGTTATAAACGAATCCATAATCTTTTGAGGGTGCGTTTCCTTTTATTTTCATTTGCGCATGAGCGCATCATGTACAAACACGCAAAAAAAATATCTAGACCCTTTTCGAAAGTCAGTCTGCACACGTTATGCAGCGCCAAACCCGACGCTCTAATGGCGGCGCTACAGCTTCTCCAGAACAGAAAAAAGCGTACAGTCGGCACGGAATGAAACGCGAACAAGGAGCGCATGGTTTTCGCCCCTCTCTGAGTCACCTACATAGGCAACACCGAAGGTTTGGATGCACTGAGCAAGAGTCTAACACATCAAAGGAGGAGCCATCTTCTTGGAGCTCCCATTTGGTTCAGGTGGTGCAGCATCTCGCGAAAACCATGCACCCACTGTTCGCGTTTCATTCCGTGCCGACTGTACGTCTTCAAAAGCGTAAAGGAGAAAGAAGAAAATATGTTGGTCCCTTTTACGTCACCTTCGATTCACGAAATGAGGGTGCTTGATATAGCCGAGCTTAATCTCCTATCACTGCCATTAGAGCGGCAATATTGGAGCTTTTGGGACTGCCACAATGTGACTCTGATTTTTGAAAACGGTCTATTGACTCAAGGACATGCTGCGGGCCTGAAAAAGAAAAACGAGAATGAGACGAAAATTAACAAAATTTTCTAAATTCACGTAGTTTACAGCGGCTGAAAAATAATAAAACAATGAACAGTTCTTTTTTAAGTTCTTAGTAACCAAAGTGAGATTTTTTGAAGGAATGCAGATCAAATAAATGTTAACAATGAAATATGCGTTGGTCCTTGGCAGAGCTAGCCTTTGGATGTTTACCACCGGCCAGCTAATACAAAATATATAAAGATAACGAAAATCCTCAACGAAGCTGTATAGTTCAATATACCGAATGGCAACAAAGCTAACGCATTCACTTAACCAACCAGAACCCATAACTTTCGCACGTCCGTTAGCGGCATGAAAAATGAGGTTTTGCGCGGCTGCGAACAGAAATATTATGTAGAGCGACTCGGCTGTCTGGCCAACAGTTAACCTCGCACAAAAACCAGGTCGACGAGGAGACGACTTTTGGCTTGGCGACAAGTTCCTCGAAATACATTCCTTGAAACTGGAAGGGGAAAAAAGTCAAAAGAAAGAGAGAAAGAAAAAGAAAAAAAAGAGAGCGTTCCGTCCAAACTTTAGATATTCCTCTAATGTCTACTCAAGGTTAACCCGGCAGTTTCTTATCGCCATCTACTTATGCCGTGCAAAAGCTCCTTGCGTATAGGTATGTAGATGGCGTCTTTAGCCCGGACATCGGCAGGATCATCTGAAGAAGAGAGAGGGGAGGAGGACGTTATAATGGGGAGAGAGCGAAGGATTACTGTTTCAGGGGGGGGGGGGAGTCGTGTAAGGCAAAGGTCGTTTCTTAATTTTGGCTTAACTGGAACGCTATATAATCTCAAATTCTTACACGTGGTAACAAGGGGAGTAAGAAAGAGGGAGAGAGAGATAGAGACTTGAAGAAGAGAGAGAAGGTCTATCTTTAAAGGCAGAGAAATGTACCGTTACCGGAAACTTACATTTCAAGTTTAGAATTGCCTTATCTCGGCGGACGAGAATAGAATAACGAGTGAGAACGCAGTAGGAGAATCCTGGAGCGGAATAGTATCGCGGCATCTCAGACAAGAGGATCAAGAAGGAGGTGGAGCTGACTAATTTAGATAAACTAAACCTGAGGCCGAAAGAGTTCTTCCTGTCCCCTCCGGAAACGTCGAAAGAGGTTTCCAGGCAGAAACGTCTAGACGGGATTAAGGGCCGCCGTCCTTTGACTGTCGGCACTTCAGGCCGCCCACCTACTGGTCATTGGCCCTCCTAGGAAGCCGCAGCACTCAGGAGCCAAAACTACAGTGCTTGGGCATGCAATACCATCTAGAAGACAAGGCCCCTCCAAACTAGTGGATCCCCACAGAGCCGCCTAGTAGCTTGCTAAGTATCGACGGCAGCGCTTTTTCAACGTGTTACGGCGCGCGAGACTGTAGCGTGCGGCGACGCCAAGAGGGACACGTCTGCCGCACTACGGTGTCTACTCCCGACAAGCATTAGACTTTAGAGTGTTTGAGACTTTTGGCGGCTCAGGGACCCACTAACGAAGACATCATGCGCTTGCCTTCAAGATGAAATTGGCCTTGAACGCGTCTTGGACTGGTGTGTTTATAACATCCTTTTCCGCCCACGCACCGAAAAATGGTCCAGAAGTTGCGACAAATGACGTGACGGAAGCCGGCGCGCGTCATGCTGTCGGATGTCGCCAACCTGCCGGTTGGTCTTCGAAGTTAGTGCAAAAGTACAAGGGAATGCGAGTGCTGCCGTCGTCGCAGAGTATCAACTCCAGGCTGCTGAAGCCACCGTGAACTGTCGAGCTGCAGTAAGACCTCCCGCAGAACAGGCGTCTTCCATATATCCACCGCCGCTGCTGTTCAAGCGCCGAGATGACGGCGAGAAACGGCGTGACTCATTTATGACGTCATCAAGAGGAGACTGAGTTACTATAAGCGAGGACGCGCGGTAATACACCAGTCGGAGACGCCTTTCGGGCAACAGAGTCATACTAAATATGATAGAACCACGACGGGGATCATGATGACGATGTGGAAGAGGAGGAACAGGATGACGATGATTATCAGAAGTATACAGCTACTTCGCGACGATGCTGGCTCAATTTATGGGTGGGGGTTGTGAATCGGTCACAATATATTTTGGAAATAAGTCAAGATACTCCCCAAAAAGTATTTAATGCTGCCACAGAGAAGTCATGGCCAGAAACTTAAGACAGGGGCTTCTAGTGAGCTTATCTGGCCCCAAGTGGCGTATTCACCTTTAACGTTTATGCCGTGTGCAAATTCCCGCCAAAGCGGGATGTGTGTCGAGTGAAAAGACAAACAAATACAAAACAATATCTTCAAAGATAAAAAAAGGATGAGATAATGAGTGTCTGGCGGTTGCAAGATACTGATAACTTTATCATTCTCCTTACCATTTCACGGCGATACTGCGATTAAAGGAAGAAAATCGGAACTTCTAAACAATTTCGCAGAAATCATCGCACGCATTTCTATAGTTCTTATAGTTGACTCGGAGTGCAACATACTTAGGTACCTTTAGACATAGCTGTGTTTTCAGAGAGTATAAGCATAAAATATATGCTATAATTAGTGGTTGATTCCGTACAAGACGTATCTAAGGATGGATTGTCAGAGTATGTATTTCATGCGCATATTTTTACGCGTTGATTTATATCCACTTTCCGCCTGGTGCAATGTTGTCACCAATAAAAAAGCCGATGAATTTAGGACGAAAGATAAACGTTTAATGAGGTGAACTTGCACCTACAAACTTATAGAGAAAGGTGGCGCGCACCTTGCGTCAGCGACGGAAGGTGACTGATCCGAGGCAGCGCGTTACTGCTACTTTCATACACGCGGCACGTACAGGAATGTTCTGAACAAGAACACTCGATGACAGCCGCGAATGGGCAGGGATTTCTTCTATGAAAAAATAGCGCACAAAAAGACAAGGAGTGGGACAGGAACCGAACAAAGAAGAAAGACAAGCGCTATTTTTTCATCGTGTTGAACTAGTACCAACTCGCCCAGCTTACTACAGTTTATTTCTTAGAAGAGTACAGAATTAATATATTAAGAGTCCGGGACGAGCGAGATTCGAACCCTATTCCTCTGCGTGACAGCAGCATACGTTACCAACTCCGCTAACTCTGCCACACACGCGGCTTTTTTTCGGATTTGGACGATGACACAAGGCAGTGACACACAATCGCGATGAAACAACTAAAAGGCACTAGGCATCTTGGCTAATGTCGAACATGCTACAAGTCTTTGAGGGTAGACAACAGCTCAAAAAGTGGCAGCCACTCAGGTGTAGGTTGCTGGTACTTATACACCTTTTCTACGTGGGCGCCGCCATCTTCAATTCTGGAACTTCCGGTATGCGTGAAAGCATCGCTTTCTTCTCGCCTCAACAGTAGAACGCGTTAACATATCAATTGCAACCGTCAGTCGTTCTTATTATGACCCTTCTATACTTTTTTACTTGTTCGGGGTTGTAATATCTTGCTTTTTTTGCGGAACGCATACCGGATACGGGGACAACGTGGCTGGGTGCGAGGCTAAACTGGAAAGGTGTATAGAATTCCTTCAGAAAGCACATGTGCTCAACAAAATAGTTATGCACGGGGCGAACATCGATATCCGCGTGGCGCACAGCCATGCGGCACGCCATATGCTGTGCAGGCCCAGCAGTATAGATCATGTCGTAGAAAACGTAATTTTCCCTTCTAAAGCTCAAACACGTATGCCATGGGGCGTTAATGGGAAGTGTCTTCTCAGGGTACCTTGCAGGGCGTCCCGAAACAAGACCGCGTCCCAACAGTCTAGGAAAACGTGATCAATCGTTTTCTGCTTTCTGCACAGTATGCAGTTGTCAGACCAAGCTACTTGGATATCTTTTTCAACTAATCAGGCTTTAACTGGGAGTGTTTGACTATGCAGCTTAAACAAAAAGTATTCGCATTAGGGGGTATCACCATTTGCTTGACTCGCTTTAAAATATCCTGCCCTTTGCCTGCACTGTGACAAAAACGATTCAGAGGAATTGAAAAAAGCAAATCAATTAAATTTCTTGTTAATCGCTTGCTCGACACACAAGACAAGTCTTTGAGTGAGAAACTCGTGACTAAAAAACATTCAGCATCAACAACATCTTTCATATACCCGAGTACACAGGCACCTACGTCCTCGCCTGACAAAATAATAAACCCAGGAAGCGCAGCACACAATCCCACTTGAATAAGGGTTTGTAAGAATGGTTCTCTCTGGTTTCTGACAAAAATAAATGTATTGACAAATTTAAATCACAAAGAGATTAAGAACCCTTCCAACCCCTCCCCGCCTCCGCGTCTTCACTCTACGAAACAGGTTTGTACGTCTTACGGTTCCAAAACCGAGCACCAAAAGAAAGAAAAGAAAAAAACAGGACACAATGCATACGTTTCATGTTAATTCATGAGAAATGAAGCACCTTCAAAACATACCACACATTTGCGGTAAGAAACGCATTGCAAGCCGGCGCACGGGCAAAAATAGACAGATCGCTTAACCTCCAACTTGGTCGCTTCTGCGCCGCAAAACTTCAACCGGATAGCGCCAATAGTCCTCACTGTTGCCGTACTGTTCCAGGGTAAATTCAAGATAACAGGGCGGCGATTCGTTCCATACAACACGTTTAAAATTAGCCGCCGTTGAAGGCCGTTCGCCGGTCCAAAGACCCAAACACTTATCCCAGTTGACGGAGCTACTCGTATTTTTCCAAAAAATCTCCGTGAGCTCAACGGCTTTCTCGACACTCTTGGAGTGTACGTAAAAATCGTCACCTCCTCCGCACACGCTAAAATACGCACCCCTGTAGTTTCCAACTTAAACCCAGAAATAAAACTGTTCTGAATAACACTTAGAAAAACGGCTAAAAAAACTACAAAAAGAGAAGCAAAGGTAAAAAGTGGACAGTCTTGTTGCACCGGAGAGAAAAGGCGAATACGCTCGCCTATTCACTTCTTACAAGACCAGTGGCGCAGGTTTCGTACGCCCTTCGTACACCGGCGCACAAGAACGACCTGAGGTTAACATGTTCTATTATAGAAAAAAGAATTTCGTGTGACACGCGGTCGGACGTTTCTTTCCGGGCCAGCCTGTAACATGGCAACTATTCGCACAAAAGAGTCACAACATACCAGAATGCTCAAGACGACAGGCCGGTTTGTTACAATGATTCTCGCTCTTGTTCCACACGCCTGGTCTGGGCGGATGATAATGTTTTTAACACTCTGCAAACCTTCCGCTAAAACCTTCATCAGTATCTTATAGTCTACGTTAAGTTATTGCGATCGGACGGTACGATCCAACAAAACGAAGTTTTGAGAAGTCCAGACTTTTAGGAATAACTCGTGCACAAAAACGACGGGGATAGAACTTTCAGTCTGCATGCTTCACTAATTACGCAGTGCAAGAAAGGAGCAAGTTAAACGCTTTGTAAAACTGAACGCCCAGACCGTCTGGTCCTGGAGCTTTGCCAGGCTTAAATTGTCAATCACCTTTTCAGATTACGATAACGTGATGGGCTGTTCAAACTTTCTTTTAAATCGGCTATAGATCTCTTCAATCAAAGCAAATTAAAGCTCTCGAAACCATCTTTTTTGGGAGGCGTGCAGTAACTGAAATATTCTTTATAATATTCTACAAAAGCGTGTTCGATTATTCCTTTATCGCGCGACAGTACCCCCGATACACAATCTCACTGACTTCATTCTTACGTATTTCTCTTTTCTTCCACTCCTATCGCCCTTTTCGTGGGTATCTCTCCTGAGCGATAACCACTTCCAGTATCAATAACCTCAAGGACGTTTTGTTTATACTGATTATTTCGTCAGAATAATGAACCGGGAGTAGTGCATTCATCCCTCATCAGCTTCTAAAGTAGTGCGTAAATCGTTCACTTCTCTCTTTTATTCATGCGTGTAAAAACTGAAGCGTTCAAGAGCTATCATCTGAGTTTCCTCTTTAAACAATTCTCATTTAATTCGAACTCTTCCCTATTAACTCTTGTCAAATCTGCAAGATGTCGGCGAACCCTGTTTACAAAACATTAATCAGTTCGAAAGCTTTGCATCAAACTTTCTTAAATCCCAAACAAACGTCTTTGGCGATTCTTGAAATAAACAAATCGTAAAGGATGCAGGGCGCATGATGACTAAAAGACACGTGATCAATCTCACACTGCTTGCACCCTCTGATAAGGTTGAGAAAAAGTACGCACCACTATCCAAGCGGGCGTGGCTTGCACTATGAAAATGCGTGTACTGTACACTTCGCCCACTTGACGCGCGAAGCACATTATCTAACTCACCGCGTTCGACCATATTTTTCGAAAACTCGCTGCTAGCGTCTTTATATCGCGCGCCATTCGCTCTGTCATGCCCAGTACAAAAACAGTTAAAATTAACCAGAAATTGGGACGTCGATCAGTTTGAACGTACTGTTCAATGCGCTCAAAAATTGTTAAACATTCCTCCGGCAGTATGGGCGTATAAACGCCGCTATATACACATCTCGTCGCCAGCACGGCAATATCGCCTATACGCCTGACGCAGCTGAGCACCTCTAGCTGATTCGACGCTTACCACGCCCGAATATACTCCAATATTAAATATAATTTATTACATTTATATCACTGTTGTATATGGTTCTTATTTTAGGCTTTTCGCTGCAATTTTTTTAAAAATCCTTTAAGGATTTTAAAATCCTTAAATGATTTTAAAATCCTTAAAAAGTTTAATCACGTAAGTTATAAGACCAGGGGACATTATGTTGGAGGCGCGCAAACTAAAATATTTAATTAATTTTAGTCAGTAAAAATAAACACATTGTTAGAAATTCGCGTCAACGAAAACCACTAAATCAGTAAATTTTAGAGAGAATCGCAGCACAGGAAAACGCGGTGGTCAGCTAAAGTTACCACTCGTGAAAAAGGTGCAAGGTGGCGATAAGAAAACGTGGATGATAATTTTATCATCCGATGCGGATCATGCCGAATCATCAAAACTACAGGCCTACCGAGTAGCATCGTCTCAAACTGGGGATGTATCGGCCGTTTTCACGGATTCGTTCATCTTTAAAAGTTTTGGCGCTCACTCCTCGCCGAGGTAACTTTTTGAGCACAACTCGGTCCCCAACTAAAAGACGGAATATCAAATGCAGAGCACTCGAGCCTACCCTGGTACTCGTAGCAGTACTACAAAGTGAATCCTTTTTGAGAAAACCTATCTCAAATTGGGGATGGTTCGGTTGTTTTGTAGCCATTGGTTCATCATATGAAATTCGGCCCCGCGCGCCTCGCCAGGGAACTTTTTCAGGACAAACCAGTTCTCAACAAAATGTGGAATATAACATGTAAAGCCCTCGCAGGCGCTAGTCGAAAATGAATTCTTTTGAGAAAACCGGTCTCAAAGTGAGGTGGTTGGCAGTTTTTAGGTATTCGTTCATCTTTTGAGATTTGGGCACCCGCTCCTTGCCAGGGAACTTTTTCAGGACAACCCTCGTCCCAGCCTGAAGACAGAATATAAATCTAGAGTCCTTAGGCCCATCCTGGTACTATGAAAAATACCAGGCACGTAGCCAGGATTTTGTTTCGGGGGGGGGGGGGGCGCCCATGGACAAAATGCTGATATGAGGGGGAGGGGTGGAGGTTCCAGCCAAATGGAAGAGTTCGGGGGGGGGGAGCGCAGGGCCACCCCCTGGCTACGTGCCTGTGAAATACTAAAACACTAAACCTTATTTGCAGAAAACCGGTTTCCAGACGGGGATGGTTGGACTCTTTTTCAGGCATTCGTTCATCTTTTACTTTGAGCACCCGCGCCTCGCCAGGAACTTTTCAGGACAACCCTCTTCCCAGCTAAAAGCACTAAATATGCAGTTTGAGCCTCCAGCCTATCCTGGTACTATGGCAAACACTCAAGAACGAATCCTTTTTGCGAAAACTGGTACTCAAAGTGGGGATGGTCCGGCTAGCTTTTAGGCATTCGTTCATCTTTTGAAATTTGGGCACCCTCGCATCTGCCGGAGCTTTTTCAGGACAGCCCTCGTCCCAGCTAAAGGCAGAATATAAAATTTGACGGCCTAGAGCACATCCTGGTACTATGGCAAATACTCAGACAAAAAATCTTTTGAGAAAACCGGTCTCAAAGTGGGGATGGTTCGACTGTTTTTAGGCAGAATGCGTTCATCTTGGAGAGTATGGCATGCGCGCCTCGCCAGAAACTTTGTCGACAACCCTCTTCGAGCAAAGAGACCAAATATATAATTTAGAGCCTAGAGCCCAGTCGCGATGTACCAATGACAAATACTCAAAAACAAATCCTTTCATAAAGCACCAAGTGTCAAATTCGGGATGGTTCGGCTGCTTTCAGGCATTTGATAATCGTTTGAAATTTTGCACGCGCGCCTTGCCAGAGAACTTTTTCAGGACAGCGCTTTCCCAGCTAAAGGCGAAACATAAAATGTAGAGCTCTCCGAGCCCATTCTGGTACTGAGCAAGACATCTTCGGAACAAATCCTTTGGCGAAAACTGTGTCTCAAAGTGGGGATGGTTCGGCTGCTTTTCGGCATTCGTTCATCTTTTGAAATTTGGGCACCCGCACTCGGCCGAGGAACTTTTCCAGGACAGCCTATTTCACATCACACGACAGAATATAAAATTTACGTTCATGGAGCACATCCTGGTCTATGGCAAATATTCAAAAAAACGAATCCTTTCTGAGAAAACAGGTCTCAGAGTGGGGATCGTTCTGCTGTCTTTAGGCATTCGCTAATCTTTTGAAATTTGGGGACGAGCGCCTCGCCAGGGAGACTTTTTCGCGACAACCCTCTTCCGAGCTAAAGACAGAATACGATGGCAAATACTCCAATGAAAAAAAAATTTGAAAACCGGTTTTAAAATTAGGGATGGCTCGGCTGATTTTAGGCATTCGTCCATAATTCGAAATTTAGGCACGCTCACCTCGCCAGTGAACCTTTCGGGGACATCCCAGTTCCCAGATAAAGGCAGAACATAAAATATGAAGCCCTCGAGCCCATCCCTGGTACTATGGCAAGTTCTTGACAACAAATCCTTTTCGGGAAAGCCGGTCTCAAAGTGGGGATGGTTCCGGCTGTTTATAAACATTCGATCATCTTTTGAAAGTTGGGCATCCGCGCCTCATTCAGGAGCTTTCTCAGGATCGGCAATTCCTAAAGCTAAAGAAATACACAATTTAAGGCTCTTCACTATCAAGCTGCTGGTATGGCAAATCCTCTAAGATGAGCCATCTTTGAAAACTTGTCTCAAAGTGGACATAGCTGAGACTGTAGCCAAAGCTACAAGCGCGAGCTAACCTGCGCTCCTGGCTTTGAGACGTGCGTTTCTAGTGCGAGTGCTCATTCCGCGAAGCAACTTCAAAGCAGCGGCCTCGAGGCACCTGGTGATTGTGGCATTGGCTGTAGTCTTGGCAAGGTGCAACCCCACCTTGGTTAGTGTGATTCTGAACCAACAGATGGCGATGGGATAGCCTTTTGAGAAATGTACATCTAATGCAAGAAGCCGTGTTTGGTGGCGCTTTGATACAGTGTGGCGTTTGTCTATATCCTGAAATTGACATCCCTGGACCTTCACCAATTTTTCTCTGCGCAAACATTTTTTTAACGCGCGTTTGGCTGCGCTAGTTTTCGTGCAAGGGGGCAGGTGCCTACGCTCCGAGCTCACGTCTCCAGCAACAGTGGTCAGAGCAAAACACGCAAATCGTCCTGAGGCTCAATGGCGTGACGCATGCATAACAAAACAGCCGACGTTATAAAATACAAAATTGCCTGTGTACAATAGACCGATCTCACGAGCTATACTTCGTTTCAGCTTGGGTCCAGACGCAGCCGATGCTACAAGCGCGAGCTCCGGGCTTCCAGCGTCCCTGCCAAGCACGCGCGCTCGTGCAGTACAGGCACTGTTCAGGGCCACACGCTCGTGCGCCGCAGCATCGGCGCGTCTGGACCCCAGCTGAAGCGAAGCATGGATTTGAGTACGCCACCGCTGCCGACATGCATCGTGGGAGCTGTAGTCTTTCTGCACGCGCGACAACCCTGCTGGAGGTCAGCGCGGAGCAGAGCACGAGACGGCATGAGCTGTCTCGTGGACACGATCTGCCTCTACAGACTACTGGTTGTGGCGGCGTCGCGATGCGTGGAACGCTTGGTGAGATCGGTCTATTAGCACACCGGGAATTTCAGGGCTTATTTCACATATTTCAATGTCAGCTTTATATCACGTGTGTTGCGCCCTGAGAGCGCTCGCAGGAAAGGAACAGGACGACCCAGCTCTGGTGAATGGTTGCTGACTCTTTTTTCTCTCTAACCACCCTACCACGCGCGCGCGAAAGGATCGTTTTAATCTTAATTTCAATCCCCCGCCCCCCCCCCCCCCAAATGAGCAAGCCGCTCATTTGATCGCCAAGTCTCCAGTGGGTAGAGCAGCTGCATCGGTCTCCGTGTGGATGTACCTGAGGGCAACCTGATGGCGCATGCTCGCACAGGCCTGTCTCTGCAGAGAAAGACCTCAGTGACGCGGACGGTCCTCCACAGGTGACCTGTGGTGCGGTCATCGCGTAGCAAAACCACGTCCCCCACTTTCGCAACTGCCAGCGGTGACGAGATGTGCGCAGGCAGTACTCTTGGAGATCTTGTTCCCCACGACTCCAGGAATTGGTCCACGACGCGCTGCGGCTACTTCCAGCGCCGGAAAAGGGTTTGCTCAGACGACGCCTGGGCGGCTCGACATCGGGCAGTGTGGTCACTCTTCCCGCGATGAGAAATTGTGCTGGCGTCAAGACTGCTGGCTCGCCAGCATCTGCTTAAGGGTATGTAAGGGCTGCGGTTTAATGTAGCCTCAACATCAATCAGATGGTCGTCAGCTCCTCGAACGATGCGCAATCTCGTCCAAGTATCTTTCGGAGGCAGACCTTACCGAAGGCACCAGTCGTTCCCACCATGCCGCTCTCTCCACGATGAACTTCCACGCGATTATTGGAGCCTGCAGTAATCCTGCGACACTGGATTGTGCATTATTTCCCACCGAGTACCCCAAGTCTCTCGCAGCCATCTTGAACGTAAGGGCATTATCATTGTAAATCGTGCTCGGGATTCCTTTACGAGCCACAAAACGTCGAAGGGCAGAAGGAAGGTGTCGTGGCTACGGAAGAGACAAGCTCTTGGTGTACAGCTCGAGTGGTTGGGCAAGTTAAAAGAGCAGTGTAAGAATTTATGTCGTCACCGTCGGTCTTGACAAACAAAGTGCCCGCGAAATCGACTCCTACGACATGGAAGGTGTGGCCCTCCTGGGCTCTGTTCTGCGGTGGCGGTGCGACTAGTGCACAAGCTGGCTGTGCAGGAAAGCGTCGGCATACTCGACACTTTCCGATCACTGCCCTGCCCCGTCCTCCGGGAGCTGGGTAGTCAAAACTTCTGCATGCTCGATCATCGTTGCTTGAACGCCTCCATGCCAGGTGCGTTGATGGACCGAGTGGCCACCAGCTTGCTCGGTGATGATCTTTCGGTAGAATAATAGGATGGCCTCTCACCCCGGAAGTAAGGCATGCTGCAGTCGGCCACGGATCCGCATAAAGCCAGCTGCGTCAATGGAAGGTTGCATATCCCTTATCTTTGATCTCGTTGAGATGTCTTGACTTCGAGACAGAGCACAAATCTCGGCGTCAAAGCAATTATGCTGGGCATGTCTGAATCTGATCCACAAGTGCTCTGCGTCTCGAATTTCCGCTGCCGACAAAGAGAGCTCCGTTGTCCTCTCGGTGGTCGACAATTTTGGACGAAGCGCGGGCCCAAGCCGTGACCCACAGCATCACTCGTGTAGCTTCCGAAGTTCTCAAAGTCCAGACCTGCTGGCGGAGTTCGTTTTCTGCCTTCGGGCCCGTTTCAAGGGGGTCGTTCAGGGATCCAGTGACTTTGGTCCGTGAGCTGAGGCGTCGAAGCACGACTCGAACCTTCGTTATCGCTGACTCCGCACGAGCCACCGCTCGATGGGGCATGTAGGAGACGGGTCCGCTGTTCTGGGTATCCCCCTTGACTCTTTCTGCTTGCCCGTCATCCATATAGCGTGGGATTGCCTCGTCGGACTCTGCGACAGTGCTATCCCGCTTCAGTCGTCTGACCAAGCTGCTGTAGTCTTGTGTGCGCTACATCCCAGTCGTTCCCCAGGATTGATGAGGTGTGCTTCCAGGGGAGAGAGACTTGATCGTGCCCTCCTTCATCGGGATGTTTTCGTTGAAGTGTCCCATTGCGTTCTTATGATCCCGCAGTGTAGTCGTTGGCTCATCCGCGATGCCAAGGCTGTCTAAATCCCAAACCTTTTGCAAAGCGGTGGAGTACGTCCTCGTGATTATCTCTAACGCTGAGAACACACGCAACCGCATTTATGGAACATGATAGTGCCTGCTGCAGCGCTGGTTGGCCCTTGGAAAGTCCATCCTAGCACATGTTGCAAATGGTCACCAGCTCGGTGGCAATTTCAGCGCGTCAGAATACTCACGTGAGAGTCACCACATCTGGTCGCGCTTATCAGGAGGCTTATACCAGCTTCTGGTTTCACTGAGGGGACATCAACATCGTCCGCGAGCTCGCCTGAGATGGCTCGTATGAACGGTCGAGTGATCGGCTGGTATTTCTGTAAGCTCACTTACATATGAACGGGACAACCACGGCATCCAATACTGCGGCTCGCCGTGGCGTACTGGTTTCGGAGATGGAGACGCACGACCTTTAATCGTTGGCTGGGATTGTTTGTTTTTGTGCTGGAGAAGGTGTTAAATTTCAGGTCGAGGTACCCTATAGTATCCAGTTGAAGCCTTGTTGCCACATCCTCTCGGATGAACGTTTTCTGGCTTCCACCGTCTACGATGCCGCGAATGTAAGCAGACTTCTTGTTAGTCACAATCCAGCCACTGAAAGTCTGCAGGAGAACGCTGTTGCCGCTAGGTGAAGATGTGGAACCCGCCGTTAAGACGTCGGTAGTTTCTCCGCTCTCGGCCGGAGCTCCACGACGAAGTGATTGTGGCCGCCACTCTGGGTTGCACATAAAGACGGCATGTCTCCGCTACAGGTGGTACATCGAGCTTTGCTGTGACAGTCCTTAGAGCGATGGCCTCTTTTTCGTGCATCGGAAACATCGGCTATCCTGTGCAAGCCGCCTTTTCTTCTCATCTAAGGAGCTCCCGGAAGAACATGTGCTGGCACCATGATCCTCCTTTCCACAGAAGAAGCAAGCGTCATCTAGACGACTTGAGTTTTGCAGAACCATTGTTGAAGGAATCGAGATAGTCTGTCGAGGTCTAGAAGCCAATGGTGACAGATTCGCCGATGGACGCTCGTCACGTGAGGATCGCTCGCGGCTCTCGATTTCCACCCGTAGAAATTGTAGCAGCTTAGCCAGCTCTTCTCCCGTATTCCTCGGTGTATCAACCATAGCCTCACAACGTGTCGTACCACTGGAAGTGGCTGCACTCTGTTCGGTGAAAGTAGGAGGAGCCAGTTATGGCATATAGCTCTTGATGCGGTAGTACTCCTACTACGATGTGTGATGGCAAGCTGGTCAGAAGTATATCAACCAGCATAGCTGCGTATGTATCACTCGAAACACCCAGGGAACGCAAGCCACGGATGTTTGTTTGCACGTGATCGTAGACGTTCCGTAGTCCCTGTACGTCGCGCTCAGATTTCACGGCTGGTAGCTTACGCGAGTCTGCCCAGATATTCGCGTGCGATTTGTTGTTTATCCCCGAAACGCTCGGTCGGCATTTCTACCGCATCTTGATAACATTACTGCAGTGGCTTGTAGTCCGGAGATCATACTGGCTGCTGGTCCAACGAGAAGAAAGCGCAAGTACTGGAACTTTTCCGGCTCAGAAAGACTTGTGTTCCGGTGTACCGCGACGTCGAATTGTTCCCAAAAGGGTTGCCATTGTGTAAGCTCACCTTGGAACTGCAGCAGTTGTAATTTGGGAGATTCACTCCAGTCATGTGAGAGCTGCTGCCTCTGTCGCTTCCGGAGCATGGCGGTTGCGGTGTCGTCTGGGCTCGCACCTCGCTGACAATCCTTGCGACCTCGTCCTCGAAGTCATACCACGGTGTTGTAGTCCTCTTCCAGGTCGTTGTCGTCGATGAGGGGTTATATCTCCTCATTGACTTTCCGAAAGCTCATCGTTGCTAGCAAGCAGTCTGTCACGCAACATTTCAAGTCTCTTGGGGTCCATGGGGTCCGATTGTAGCGCAGCTCGTACCTCATTTATGAGCTTGGTGTTCCGGCTGCGTCGAACCGCTCGTTTCTTCTTTAGTCGATCCATATTCACCAATGCGGCGTCCAACCTCGTTCAACTCCCGGGTTTTGACACCAAATGTTGCGCCCTGAGAGCGCTCGTAGGGAAAGCAACGGGGAAAGGAACAAGGATGACCCAGCTCTGGTGAATGGTTTACTCAGACTTCTTTCTTTTCTCTCTAACCGCCTCCATGCCCGCACGCGAGGAAGGATCGTTTTAATCTTAATTTTCAACTTAACGGGTTTGTCGTTTTGTCGTGCATGTGTTTGGCTACCTTGTGATTTCCAGATTCCAAAAAAACGTTATAACGTAGGAACGTTTGGATCAAAAATTCTAGCATGAAAAATTAAATGCCACAAAAGTTAGAAACAAACACTGACTCTACTATGGTGGAGATCAGTGGAAACAAACTAAGTTTTTTTTTTCAGTTGTCTCATTTAGGTAAATGGGTGCTGATTTTGACCTAAACCATGAAACTAGAAACCACAAAACATTTGACTCAGGTGCAGATATTGAGTTTGGTAAACCAAAAGTAAGACTGGTACGATGGTTTCTAAAGCTTAATAAAGTAATGCAAAGGTTAAAGATTCATTCAAAGCATTGAATTATAAAAATTATTTTAATACGAGTTCAGTGATAAATGAAGTGACTGATCAGGCATTGATTCTGGGTCTGTGGATAGTTTCTACACAAAGTTAAGGACGTTGCTACATTGCAGTTGCTACACTCCCCTTGCATATAAAAATATGCAAGAGTAAGTGGACGTTGATATAATATATGGTGTTAGCATACGCACATCGTACGGTGATTAAGACTGAAACAGTGCCACACTTCACGTTTGCGTTGAGCTTGTCGAAAATTAAGAATGCATCGAAGGCTAAAGATTGTCCACATATACTGCTCAGGCCGTAATGTGTGAATGTTCATAGTACTTTATTACATTCAGATTCGGTGCAAGCTGTCTCCTGATTATTTACAACAGAAAGAAGGAAACACTCAAACTCCGGTTGATAAAATAAAACTCCACCTTCTAACAGCTACCAATCATCTTGGTGTCGATTAAGAGTATTCACTGCATGCCAAGGTTTGCGTGCAGACAGCGAGTTTTTTCCACTTGATTTCATAGAATCGAAGTTGTTCTTAACAAGCAACACTTTTTACACACAAGCGACCACATGCGTAGTTTAGAATATTTTTTCTTGATTGTGGAACACGTGGTATTAGCTTTATGAATGTAGGATACATAGAAAAAACGTTATAAACCGCCAAAAATGACCGAAACGTCATGCACGGCGGGGTTGCACCTTTAGGGAGCTGTGCAACGATTTCAGTGCTTTGCTTAAATATTTTGGGAGTTGGCGTCTCGACCTTTCTGAAGTAAAGAACAAAAACCACATTAGCCTGCATGTCCAAGTTTTTTTGTTTTTTTTAATGACAAAGATTGAGGTTTTTTGGCACCTCTCAACTCCTTCACCATCTTCCGAGTCACGATTCTCTGTGACGTAAATGGCGGACGCGCGGGGTTCTGGTGAAGCTCTCTCTCTCAAAGCTATAAGCGAGCAGCGAGAACTCACCCGCTAGCAACCACGTGACCGCGTGCTTGCGCGTGGTCCTCCTTTCACGCACGTGACCACGTGCGTGAAAGGAGGAAAGTCTCATCTGGGTCCGGCCATCCCCGTCCGGCGTTGACCCCCGTCCCCCTCCGGCTTCTGGCGGCTGTTCGCGGTAGCAGATAGAGCTGACGGTTTTGTTGACCTCGGATAGATGGTGCCACTCAAACTCCGTATAATAAATGTTTTGCCGATGATACCAGGTTTTGGACGCATTTATATGTATGTTCGAACGACAGGATCTATAGAGAAATTAACTTTTATCGAGCGAGTATTTGCCCAACTTCGCATCTTTTTACAAGTCCCCCATTGACGTCATGCCCCGTGGTTCTCATGGCCGCCACTCGCGGCTGCCGGTCGGAAGTATTTTAATTTTTCCCTCGCTATTACGCGGCGGAATCGCAACATTTCGAAGGAAGGAGATCTGTTTTCTGTCCTTTGCAACAAGATAAACAATGTCATAAGTAAAAGATGCAAATTCTTTCAACGTTAAAATCGTAGCACAGGGTGAACGGAGTTATAGTGACACAGATGCGATAGGCTCGCAATGCTGGCTATCAGGAGCGCCACCCTCTGCCAGCGCTCGTGACTTGGAGCCAGGAAAACAAAGAAAAGGAAGAAGTTGACTCTAGCCAAAGCTGTGGTCCGGAAGCCTGCATTATTCCTCCGGCGTTCATAGAACACCGCCGACAAACTGGTGACCCCGGACGTCCGACCAAGATGAACCAGAGTGCTGCTGGCACCTCTTCCAACGGCGACGGAGCTTTCTTCATCGTCCACCTCCGCCTCCCAGCATTCTGGGCGAAAACCCCTGTGGCCTGGTTTCTCAAAGTAGAAGCATATTTCTACCTGCGGCGCATCACAAGCCAGACCACCCGCTACTGCCATGTGGTTTCCGCTCTTCCCCCAGAGGTGGCGGTTGAGCTGAACGACGCACTGGCGTCATTCCCTCCTGAAGACGCATACCGACTACAGGGTGTCACAAAGGAAATTTACACGGTTTTTTTTGCACCGCAAAAATAAACTAGGCATCGCCGAACGCTCATTCTCCGCCCGAAGGTAGCGCTAGAGGTTACAACCAGATGCAAAAGTTTCAAGCCCGATCCGATAACTTAATCAAAAGTTATAAGTGATTTTCTGAAAATTTCAATGGGAAAATGGCGGCCGACGGAGTATTCGAACACATGGGGCTTTATGGCACCAGAAACCGAAAACGGGCAAAAATGGGCTCCATTTTCCCATTGAAATTTTCAAAAAATCACATATAACTTTTGATTAAGTTATCGGATCAGGCTGAAACTTTGGCATCTGGTTGTGACCTCTAGCTCTACCTTTGGGCGGAGAATGAGCGTTCGGCGATGCCTAGTTTATTTTTGCGGTAAAAAGACCGTGTAAATTTTTTTTTGTGACACCCCGACATCAAGCGGACGATCCTCGCTAGGAAGACGGAGTCAGAGGCTTCAAGGCTACAGCAACTCCTGATCACAAAGGAGCTGGGCGACCCTCGACCTTCTCAGCTAGTTTATCGCATGAGCAAGCTGTTATGTGAGCAAGCTTCGGACGCGAACAATTCGATTTTACAGGAATTGTTTCTCGAGCGCTTGCCACCAGGCATTCGCATGACGCTTGCACCAGCTACCGACCTTCCACTAGATCGCCTTACCGATATGGCTGACCGCGTCGCCGAGTATGCTGCGCCTGCCCTGTCAAGCGTCACGGATAACGCTCATCAGTGTTCCGCCGTGCGAGGCCCTTGAAGCCCGCATCGACGCGCTCACAACAGCCGTCATAGCACTCAACACAACAAGAAACGACTCGCGTCGTCATCGGAGTAGTTCCTCTTGACGCCGCAGTCCTTCAAAACGGCAGACAGGCACTCCTCTGCTGGTACCGCAAGAACTTCGGAAGCGACGCACGCAAGTACCAACAGCCGTGCGATTGGCAGGAAAGTGCTCCGGCCCGTCACTAGAGGCGGCAAGTGACATCGGCGCAACAACAAGCGGTCTGTTTTTTGTCACAAACCGAATTACGGGCCGCCGTTTCCTGGTCGACACAGGAGCGGAAATGCGTGTCCTTCCACCTACACATGCAGA